>WJSH01007097.1:13524-29689 GCA_009757365.2 Lepidium campestre | reverse complement strand
AAAAAAAAAAAAAATCTTTGACTTTGGAGTTAAGAGAAAAACGTAAGTATATATAGTCTCATACATCCCACACACAGACGCACCTGTAGAGCGTGAAATACACCGCCCAAAACTTCCCAAATTTAGGGAAGTCGAGTTCGTATTTAAGTGCCTGGTCGAGGTTTATTTTATTATTACAAATTTACAATCCAAGTTATACGTTGTGCAAGAAGAATAAAATTTAAAAAAACAAAAACAAAAATGTACACCACCAATAATTCTATTTGGGCTTTTAAAGTTATAAAATGGGCCGTAAAGCCCATATAAAATACCTAGAAACCAGTAATTTCAAGTTGAAGTATATAAATATACTAGATATGGACCATACCACAAGTTTTTTAATAATATTTGAAATAACTAAAATACTTTATAAATATATTTTAAGATTTATATATTTTTTTAAAAATAATATTTTAAAAGAGTAATAATATAAATTTGATATGTGTCTTTGATTCTTTTAATATATATATTTATATGAGTTTTGCGCAAAAAAAAAATAAAAAATCCCTCAAACTGATCATTTTTTGTAATTTAACTATTCAAATAAAACAAACACAAATCAATACCATGAAAACTAAAGTCACTGCAATATAACCCTTATACAAATTTTAAAAGGTTTTTATGATCACATACTTTGAATTGTTGAAACTTTAAATGTAGATTTGGATTCTTTATAATCAGGACTTCGATTTGATATATTATTTATAATAATTTTAAAAACATGATAATGATGAAGGAGGGTTATATTGCATTCATGGTATTTACTTGCATTTATTTTACTTAGATGGTTAAATTACAAAAGATTGTTACTTTGTGGGTTTTTTACATTTTTTTTTTTGCACAAAACTCATATATATATATATATATATATATGTATATTTAAAACATACCTCTTTGTCAAATTTATATTATTACTTTTCTAAAATATTACTTTTAAAATCCATATAAATTTTAAAATATATTATTCAAAATATTTTAAATATTTCAAATATTATTAAAAACCTCGTGATAATGATAAACCCTACGAAGCACTCACATAAATTGTTTACATATGTATTCATGAACATATATATAATACTATATATGTTAACGGAAAAAAGAGTAAAAACCTATAAATATAGATGGAAGTATAGATCTTTCAAATCTTAAAACTCAATTATAGTACTAAATATTAAATGTCAATATAAAACGAATGAGACACGATACATGTTTATCTATTTGCTTTGAATACCTTGAATGTGTATGAATGAGATATGATTAATAAAATAATAAATCTTATTGATGCAAACAACAACGAAATATTCTTGAAAACGTTTGAGAGACCTAATTAATAAGTAATGTTTTCGTAATTATGAAATTGTCTATTTGTCTGTGTTTATATAGAAAACAATATTTACAATCCTTTTTATAAAAGGATGAGGAATCATTTTTATTAAGAATTGAGATAAATATCTACTTATATAAATAAATATGGATAATTACTTTTCTGTTAAGTTTTGAGATATTTTTAATTTTTAAAATTTCAATTTAGATTTTATTTTTCTCTCTTAAAATTATTTTTAATTATTTAAGAGACAAAAACCGACAATTATTTTTCTTTTAATATTAAAATATTTTCACTTTTAAAAAAAAATATTTTAAATTGTAATTTTTTGGCAAGATAAATTGTATTTTTCTTTAAGATAATTATATACAATTATTATTATTGTTAGGATAAATATAAAAATACATAGAGATTTCTGATCGTTAGATTTTACACATGTAAACATCTTATTAATTACTAACTTTTAGGACCCAACTTTATATAATAAGATTTTTTTTAAACTTCGTTTTAAATTGTATTTTTTGCAAGATAAACTGTATTTTTTCTTTTAGATAAATATATACAATTATTATTAATGTTAGGATAAATATAAAAATACATATATATTTCTGATCCTTAGATTTTATACGTGTCAATATCTTATTAATTACTAACTTTTGGGATCCAACTTTATATAATAAGATAACTTTTGGGATCCAACTTTATATCATAAGATGTTAGGATAAATATAAAAATACATAGAGATTTTTTATCGTTAGATTTTACACATGTCAACATCTTATTAATTACTAACTTTTGGGATCCAACTTTATATAATAAGATGTTTGAGTTTAATTTCTCGATTGCAAAATTCATATGAGATTCAATGTCTCAAAAGATGGCTAGGGTTTGATATCGGTTTCCATTTAATCTAAAGACTCCCATTATTCAGTTTGTGTTATGCAACTTGATCAAGCTAGATAGTAATGAGCTAGTCTTGATTCAGTGAATTAGGTTATTGTTGTTGTCAATGACAGATATATTGCATCGTGTAGCTATTAAGTGAACTATTGTGAACAAAAGGTTCATCAAATCTTAAAGTGTCACAGGCTACAAAATCCTATATTGGGAAAGTCCCACCATTTCTAAAGTAGATGTAGACCCTTGATGTAATAACATGTGCTTTTTTCATTCTGGAAAGTGATTTCTTTGTTCTCATCTTCTCTACCAACTATACAAGTATCTAACCATGAAAGTGTTCATATAATCCTTGCTCATAAAATCCTTCTGAAATAGGTCTAATCAACTAGAAAAATGTTCAAGTTCAACGATGATTATCCTAATCCCCTCCCTAGATCTGAAACGAGTCATTGCTAATATAGTGTAAAACATATTTTTCACTTGGAATCAAATGAGGAGTCAGGGCCGAACCTGAGCTAAATCTCAAGAAACATGGGCTTTAAACACCAAAATATATTAACAATTTTAGGGGCATCATGTTTATGTTTATGTTTATGTTTGAGTTTTGATTGTAGTGTAGTGGTAGTTTATTGCTACTCTACCTTGAGTGAACTGGTTTAAGGAGCACATGATCAATTCCTACGCTTAAAATATTAGCTCACAACATTGGTGGTAGATATCTTTTCATGCTCCATTGAAGATTGTTGCTCTTTGAGCTTCTCGGACTCCACTTTTGAGATGAAAATGGCACACCTGATGATCGTAACAGTCTTCTTCTGTGGTCATTCTGTCAATGATAGATCTATTGTCTTTCTATAAGTAGGGCAAGTTACTGTAAATACTAGCTAGATATATATTTGTCTAGTCTCTTTCAACTCTTTGTCTCCCTCTCTCTTTTATATTAGTGGGCTCTCAAGCTTTTAGAGAATTTCCAAAAATGGATTGTGATTTATACTTTACCGAAAAGAATTACATTGTTCTTTTTTTCCTTTTCTACTTTCACTAAGAGTTTATTTCGGCGTTGGAGTGTCCTTGCGTAGTTGAATTTAGTATTTACTTGCAACCTCAATTCTTATTTCATTTTTAGGCAAAACAACCCTAAAAATGATGATCCTTTAATAGTATTACTAAAAAGATATTGTCGGAAGATTATTTGTATGAATAAGCTTAAGCCATGTGTTATACTATCAATCTTTCTATCTTTAAAGATTTTGTTTTAAGATTATATAAAAATATTAAAGTTAGAAAACGGCACCAATTAGAAGTATAAAACCATTTTAAAGTTTTATAAAAACGAAGAGCACTTTAAAGATAAGATTTTATAAAAAGGAAGATATACATATATACTATATATTTAAATTTTCGATATGTAGATTTATTGCAGGTCATACATAAAACTACTATGTTTTATATAATAACAACGATGTATAGAAGATTTATATTAAAAATTCCCATTGGTCGTATATAATTTTATTAAATATACAGAACAAACCTACATGTTGCGTGGGTCTAGAATTTAATGGTTATAAAAAGTTCGTTTGATATGAATTGCTATTTTTGTTTAATTTACATTTTTGATTTTCTGAATGGTTGTTTTTGTCTATTTTCTCATCTCTATACTTTTTTTAGTATTTTAGTTTTGAACTTCATAACATATTTTCTGATTATTTATAAATAATCATATTACATATATTATATTATATAATATAAATGTATACACATATATATCATCTTAATTTAAAATTGCTTAGATCTAAGTTTTAAACGTTTTAAGCACTAGATATAGTGTTTCTATTGGTTTAGCGACTAATTTTATTTTGAACAATCATATTTTATTATTTCTGTTTTTTTTTCGGGATATTTTATTATTTCTCTGTGATTGTTTGTATTTTTCGACACTATTTTTGTCATACGTTTTAGATCACCAAATTTGACTCGAAAAAGTTGCAATGACAAAATAGTATACGATTAATATTATTAAAATATTAACATATCTGACATGCACTGACTTTACACAAAAAAGTTGAACAGTTCAAATTGTATTCAATCGTTGCTTGAATTTAGCCGTCCATTGGCTTTTATTATTCTTTCAATTAATTAATAACAAAAAGACATTTTCTTCTTTTTGAGTAAAAAATCTTCAGACTGAGTGATTAGCTTGTGTTAGTGAATAAATGACTTGAATATTTTATCATTTTCACTTTTCTTGAAAACGAAAAAAATGTTTAGAGTTTGTTGTCAATATTATTATATTCTTTTTTTTCACTCAATTACTCTAATTATTAGTTTGATTTCTATTTTTAATTCCTCTACTATACTACGCTTTTACTTGATATATTAACCTGTCACACCTTAAATAGAAAATATTCTTTATCATGATAGTGATGTTTAATAGATTTCATCACACTAAGAATATGGTTCATTTATAATGGTTTTAGTGATTAATTATTAAAACATAGTTAAAGTTTATAGTTAGATTAATAATCTAGTTTGAAATCTGAACCTTAGACACCAAACCCTAAACCATAAATTAAAAACCTTGACTCCTAAAATTGATATCTTTATTTAAATGTTAAGAGATCATAGTTTACCATATGAAAGATTTTTTTATTAATTATATTATAATTATTATCGCTTTCTTAAAATGATAAATATTTAAAACGCGTGTCACGTCAAGAACCAGAATACTATTTACCTGGTGGCTATGACTGTCTATATAAACGAATAGACAGAGATGAAATGATTTACCAAACAATACCAAATGCAAACAGAACACATGCAACAACAACATCACCACCTTCACTTCGTCTTTGTTCATGGCTCATGTCATGGAGCATGGTGCTGGTTCAAACTAGCAGCAAAGCTCAAGCTCGATGGTCACCGTGTGACAGCTATCGAGCTTGGTGGGTCCGGGATTGACACGAGGCGGCTCGACGAGGTTCGTTTAGTGTCCGAGTATCTTGAGCCTTTGATGAGTTTCATGGAGTCTCTTCCTGAAGAAGAGAAGGTGGTTCTTGTTGGTCATAGCTATGGTGGCATTGGAACCTCTCTCGCTATGGAAAGATTTCCGACTAAAGTCTCTGTCGGAATCTTTCTCTCAGCTTATATGCCGCACCATGATTCTCCTCCATCAGTTTTGATTCAAGAGGTCGCCGAATTAAAAAGAAAACTCATTTTTTAAGTTCTGATCTTGTGTAGGACCATTCTTACTTCAAACATTATCTTATAACATGTCAGTTTTTGTTTGTCTGCAGTATTTCAAGAGACTACCTGAGGATTTCGCCATGGATTGTGAGTTTACATTTGAGGAAGGACCAGGAAATCCTCCAAGCTCAGTTATGTTCGGTACGAATTTCTTGAAAGAGAGGGCATATAGTAATTGCCAGCTTGAGGTGAGTTTTACATTCATTTCTTTAATGGGTTTGAGAAGAGAGAAACAAAAAACAAAACCTCTTTGTCGGAGATAAGGTGATCACTGTTGGTGAACTGATTGCAGGATCTAGAACTAGCCAAGGCGTTGGTGAAACCGAGCTGGTTATACCCAAAGGAAATGGAAGGTGAAGGTTTGCTAACGAAGGAGAGGTATGGATCTGGGAAGAGAGTGTTTATTATCTGTGAAGGAGACAATGTGGTTCCAGAGGATATTCAGAAGTGGATGGTGAGTAACTACGAACCTAACGAAGTTAAGCTAATTGAAGAAGCTGGTCACATGGCTATGCTCAGTAAGCCTCAACAGCTTTCTCAACTGTTGCAGGAAGTAGCTGGGAGATTACAACTAAATGTATAATCAACAATGTCTTATTACAACTCTTTCATGATTTGATGAGCTTCATTACATCTATAATATGAATAAGAAAATTTCAGTATTCTTAGTGATTCTTGATATTCTACACTTTAGTTTTAACTTTTCGTTGCTTACTGTATTTGGCTGGGGCAATTACACATGAGCTTGACCAGAGTATCTTATACCTTTCAGAATTGGATTGTAGAGGCAAGAACATAATGCTCTCTGTTTCATCCGCTGCTGCACCAACCCAGAATGTAGGATCTCTCTGCAGAAACACAACTCATGTCAGCTTCACTTTTGTCAGAACCCATGAAAATTCGATTAGACATGAGATTCTCTTAAGTAACATACAGTTCTAGCTGTCAGCCAATTAGTTTGATATTTGATCTGGAAAGGAGAGACTTCTTTGAGTTGGCATCCGATCCTTCTCTCTCAGAGAATCAGCTGAGACGCACCAAAATAAGCTAACATTGTAGGATTAATTGTTCAACCTATTTCTCAGGTCACCACATTTTTCTTGACATTGCAAAGAAAAGAAAAACAGAAGTTTTTTTCAGCTCACAATTACGAATAAAGACCAAATGCATCACAGAACTTTCACATAGCAGTTATTTTGATTCGATATCGAGTATGCAGCTGACTTACCTTTGGTCCAGATAAATTACTCGTGGGATAGACAGATCTCTTGAAACCGTGACAAACTGCCTCCAATAAGAATAGTTATTAGGTGATTATATGCATAGGGCGAGTTTATTGCATCAATGACAGACTAACCGTCGTAGAAGAGCATCTGGGTTGTATGGAAATAGTTTCTTCTGATGTAGCTTAACAACTGATTTTTGTAACGAAAGCAGACAATCTTTGGCGTTTTCAAAAGCTTGGGGATGTAATTTCCAGTTATTTTCAACCTCAGAAGTCGCAGGCAAAAGTTTTCTTCTCTTCGGAGATGAAGCATCTGTATTTCTTTCAAATGGGAATTCCGCAAATATGGTCCAAGAATCACAGACTGCACGCAAGCATCTACGACAAATATACAATGGATGTTAAACAGGAATCAACCTATATTATGTATTCGTTTGGAAAATACAATAGGTAATTTTGAAACTACAAAAAATCATGCACTAGAGTACAAGCTAACATGGCTGATCTCACACAAACAAAATAACAGATCATATCCAGTCTTGATACTCCGGGTGGAGCAGTTGTTATGCATATAACTTAAGAGAAAAGGATTAACCTCAGCAGGTACTCTGCACAGCTAGGCCCAATATCTTTAGATATAAGGTAATCAAGAAGGACTTGATGATCATAATGCAGCTGACAATAGAAAACAAAGCCACATCGCAGTAAGGATTTTTCATTAATGATAGAACATATAACCAAGCCTACATAGAACATAACACACGAGATCCGCTTATGTGGGATGTTTTATTAATATTACCTCTGAAAGAAATATACAGAATAGGATTACAGGATTGAACAAGATTGATATACGGAAGAGAATAGTTTGTTCCTCATCTTGAAGCGAACTCCCTTCCACATTAAGCCTATAAATTAGAAAAAAAACACACCCATAAGAGCTCAGATAATGACATAAATCTGGTTAACTGTTTGCAGAAAGGAAGTCTTTACCCAACTTACAATTCCTCTCTATGCAATGGTACAGACAGCAATTGCAGGAGGACTTTAAATAATAGATCATCCTACAATTAAATATAGAAAATATATAATAGAGCTCTACTGTAAGGTGTTAAACTTAAACCCCAAATATGGCAGATACAGAAAGATTAAACAAAAACCTCATGCATGAACAGCCGGACAAAGGATGAAGTAAAGTCAACAGTCTTCTTGGTAAAAGTTCTGTGATCAGAAAAATTATCGCCTGGAATCTGTCGTTCAATCCATTTATATATCTCTTCCATCCCTTTCTTTCTACAATTACACTCACAGTGTTTGTTGGTGTGTCTACTTGAATAAAGCAAAGTGAAGGAGCACCGTAGGAACAGGAACACAGAAAGTCGTTGCAAATGATGAGACTGCGTCTCATTGACGTCCCTATCAGATAAACTCACATAAAATGGCGAACCTTCCAAACAATTATCTTGGACGGGGTTATACTTAGTTAGGGTGTGTTGGAAAAAGCCTTGAAAATGGCTTTGCAAATATTGGAGCCATGAAAGAAGAATGGTACATTTTATATTGGACTGGTAAGTAAGCCTGATCATTAACACCTACAAAAAGAGGGGAGACAGCAGCGTAGGATGAACTTACAATCCGAGATATTCCTGAAAACAAAGCAAAGAGTTTCTCTGAACTTGTAACTAATAAACAGATGAAATAACGTACCAGCAACTTGTGTACTAGGTATCTTGACATGCAAGAGCCACTATGACTTTCTAGCTTTGGAGGGTACCAACGGAGGAGATCTGGAACAAGCTCGATGGTTTTTTGGAGGATTGAATGTGTAGGTTCAAAAGCATCAGAACCTTCTGCAACGTGAACCTGCTGAACCACGGAACAGAGAAACTGAACAAAGTTCCCAAGAAATACAGTTGCTTCCTCACTGTTTGCAGTGCCTCTTAAATTTCCCTTCTGACCTTGGGAATTTCTTTCATCACCACCATGCTGATGAGAGAAAATAGTGTCTACTCGGCACCAAGGAATTTTTGCAAGTGTAGAGTTGACAGATTCTAAGTACACATCAAGAAGTTCCTCATTTTCTTCTTGACTCAATCGCTTCAATATATTACGAAGAACTCGAAAGATATCAGACACCATGGACCAGCTAGCCTTTTCCATCTTACATTTAAGAACATCAGAACCTAATAAATGTGAATCCGGACTTCCAGTTCCGGTTCCAGAAGAAATAACAGGAATTGGGCAACTGTAGATAATTGCTAAGCGCAAACATTCACAAAGCAAACGAATGAAATCATCCCATTGACGTTCCTGGGAAATAAAATGAGTACGTATGAGAGCTGGAAGAAAAAACATTCAAAAATCTCGAGTATGGCAGACGCAACATACAGATTCAACCAGACCCTCGGATACTTCCACAAGAATGTTGCCAGCCAAATGTTTAACATACACACTCTTCATACCAAACAAACCAACCTGCAAGAGAAAACAGATCAAGCTAAGGACACTGGTTTGTTTGCCTCGTATTGAACAGCTCCAAACCAACAAATGTAAAAAAATTTCCCTGCGACAATCAATGTCCTTTGCCCAGAAAAAAAAAAGTTCGCTGTAAATCAAGAATGACGAACTTACAAGAGCAGCCACAAGTCTTTCTAAGCATAGATATTCTTTGGATTCTGGACCATATAAAGCAGCAGAAGTTTCATCCTCATGATCAAAAGCTTTCTCTCCCGCTTCCTGTTGAACTTAGCTAATCAAATGTGCTGCAATAATCATCAAACCAACCTTAGAATCGTACACACACGAAATATTGTTCGAACCAATGAACACATCACAGCCGAGTCATAGGAAATTTCCCTGATCCAAGATTGAATTTCTCTCAACACCTGGAAAACCAAGTTATCGTCCGTTAAGAGGACGGAAAACTTCGAAAAATTAACACACAGAATACAAACAATGCATTAACAAAGATGTACCTTTGAGAGAGAAAGTAGCATATCTTTCTCCGTTTCATTCGTCGGCGAATTCACTTCTCTTTCCTACATGACCCCGAGAACCATTCGTTTAAACAAAAACACAGTTACGCTAACTTACAAAGACATGGAACAGAGTGGAGACTGGAGAGTAGTACTCACAGCGTATCGAATAATACAACGACCGATCAGAGGATGCAGACGAGAAGATATCTTCCCGGTAGCCATTTATTCCGACGACTGTTCTCTCTCGTTCGGAGTGATGTCCCTTTTGTTGTAAAGAGAAGTTCAATTAAACGCAGCGTTTTCGGCAGAAGGAAAGAGTTCGAATTAAAAAGCTTCGTCGTAACAGAGAGACTATACCAAACGCACCGTTTCCGTCTCCTGTGAAAATCTGAAGCTTTTTTATGCCACTGAACGAAGTAGCTTCTTTCGTAGTAGAACTTACACGGAAATGTGTCTCGTTCCCCGCACTAAAACGGGCGCGTCAGCTCCACGCTCTCGTCCTCACCACAGGCGGAACTTCGGAATCTACATACGCAAACAATAATCTCATCTCAATGTATGTGAGGTGCGGTTTGCTAGAACAAGCTCGGACAGTGTTCGACAAAATGCCTCAAAGAAACGTAGTTTCTTACAATGCACTTTATTCGGCATATTCCCGGAACCCAGATTATGCAAGTTATGCCTTTAATCTGATAACCCGTATGGAATCTGAGTCCTTGAAGCCCAATAGTTCAACTTTCACTAGCTTAGTGCAAGTATGTGCTTTGCTTGAGGATGTTTTGATGGGATCATCATTACATTCGCAAATTATAAAGCTTGGATATTTAAATTATGTAGTTGTCCAGACATCGGTTTTAGGAATGTACTCCAGTTGTGGAGACTTGGAATCTGCAAGGAGGATCTTTGAGTGTGTAAATGATGGAGATGCGGTGGCTTGGAACACAATGATAGTTGGGAGTTTGAGAAATGACAGGATTGAAGACGGGCTTATGCTCTTTAGAAACATGTTAATGTCTGGTGTTGATCCAACGCAGTTCACGTATTCGATGGTGCTAAATGCTTGTAGTAAACTGGGAAGCTCTTCTTTGGGGAAAGTAATCCATGCTCGGATAATAGTCTCGGATATTTTAGCTGATTTACCTTTAAAAAATGCTCTTCTTGACATGTATTGCAGTTGTGGAGACATGAGAGAAGCTCTCTATGTGTTTGGGAAGATTCATAACCCGAATTTGGTTTCATGGAACTCGATTATTTCAGGGTGCTCAGAGAACGGCTGCGGAGAGCTAGCCACTCATATGTATAGAATGTTGCAGAGGATGTCCACACCTCGGCCAGATGAATATACTTTCTCTGCTGCCATATCTGCGACAGCGGAACCAGAAAGATTTAGTCATGGTAAACTTCTCCATGGACAAGTAATGAAATTAGGATATGAAAGGAGTGTTTTTGTTGGTACAACACTCTTGTCCATGTACTTCAAGAACAGGGAAATTGAATCAGCACATAAGGTGTTTGGTGTGATTACAGAGAAGGATGTTGTTATCTGGACTGAGATGATCGTAGGACAATCTAGACTGGGAAGCAGTGAGTGTGCGGTCCAGCTCTTCATTGAAATGTACAGAGAAAAAAATAGAACTGATGGTTTTTCCCTGAGTAGTGTATTAGGAGCATGTTCAGACATGGCGATGCTAAGACAAGGTGAAGTGTTCCATTCTCTTGCCATAAGGACGGGATTTGCTAGCGTTATGTCGGTATGCGGAGCCCTAGTTGACATGTATGGGAAAAACGGAAATTACGACACTGCAAAATCAATATTCTCTCTTGTTTCAAATCCAGATTTGAAATGTTGGAACTCGATGCTAGGAGCCTATTGTCAGCATGGAATGGTAGAAAGGGCTCTGAGTTTTTTCGAGCAAATACTAGAAAACGGTTTCACGCCGGATTCTGTCACATACTTGTCTCTATTAGCAGCTTGCAGCCACAGGGGATCAACGCAGGAAGGTAAGTTCTTGTGGAACCAAATGAAAGAACAAGGCATCAAAGCAGGATTTAAGCACTACTCTTGCATGGTGAGTTTGGTATCAAAAGCTGAGTTACTAGATGAAGCACTGGAATTGATAGAAGAAACTCCTCCCGGTAACAACCACGCAGAGCTCTGGAGAACTCTGCTAAGCGCCTGTGTTAACTCAAGAAACTTGCAGATAGGACTTCACGCGGCTGAGCAGATACTGAAACTTGATCCAGAAGACACTGCAACTCACATTCTACTGTCAAATTTGTATGCAGTGAATGGGAGATGGGAGGATGTTGCAGATATAAGAAGGAAGATCAGAGGATTAGCTTCTGTTAAAGATCCAGGATTGAGCTGGATCGAAGTGAACAACAACAATACACAAGTTTTCTCCTCTGGAGACCAGTCTAACCCAGAAATAAATCAAGCTCAAGACGAATTACATAGGTTAAGGAGTAATATGTTGTGCCGATCATCATCCAGTAAACAAGATCCATTCCTTGCAAGACTTGTCTATTCAGATTAAAAAGTTGTGCTAAACAAGTATAGTCATCTCAACCAATATCACTGACGAGAAAGTAAAGAAGTAAGACCATAGAGCCAAAAAACATAAACTTCCTCTATTTTCTAGTTTCCGAACATAAGTTCTAAAATGACAAGACACACTAAAGAGATCATAACTAAAGATCGAAAGAAAAGGCCAGCAGCGAGACTGAAAAGCAAGAGATTTAAATCTTCGGCTAAAGACAGAAGCTTTGTGATTTCATTTGACTGAGTTCCCTGGTGTTGTGATGGAGAGATCCGGCCACGCAAAGTACTCACTGGAGACAAATCCACCGGCGTTGCTGCTCTCTAAACCCTCAAACTGCCACGTAGCGGGTATCGGAACGGCGTGATGACCACCGTTACTCCCTACATTTGTCGTTGCAGCATCACCAACAGTTGAAAACGGCCACATCGCTCTCCCAAGTCCGAAGTTGACGTCATCAAAACCCGACCCGAGTCCGATTCCGAATCCTCCGAGACCAATAACAGAACCGGATCCATTTGTTGATGTTGGGGTTGTGGGGTTATGGTTTAACAGAGAGGTGAAACTGCCGCAAAGAGATAAAGCGCTTCCCTTTGCGTCACTGTCAAGCGGAGACGTTACGGTGTGAGTAACGCCGTTAGAGATTGACGACTGAGGGAAGAGAACAGACGCCGTCTGTAACGGAACGCTGCGAACGCCGTTAGAGATAGAGACGACAGAGTTAACGACAGAAACAGGGGGGGAGGAAGAGGAAGAAGAAGTGCGGGAACGTTTCGCTGCTTTGCGAGAACCGCCACCGATGGGAATGTCGCGGAGAGTTCCACCGTGAGTCCAGTAACGACGACAAGATTTGCAGAAGTGACGAGGCTGAGAGAAGTTGTAGTTGTTGTAATAACAAAACTTGGTGTTGATTGAGTCGCAACGAGGACAAGGGAGTTGCTCTTGCTGCTCAGTGGTCGGAGGATTCCCAGATACTCCACCGTGAGGTCTCATGGCTATCCGCCGTGATTCTCCGGAGTCAGACGTCGGCATAATCAGAGAAAAATGAGAGCTTTTTAAAGAAAGAAGGAAAACGGCGGGAACTGATGAAGAGAGAGTGAAGCTTTTGTCTTTCTTCTTAGCGTTAAAGGTTGAAACTTTTGGATACAAGAGAGTGAGATTTGGGGACCTTGTTGGCCTTTTATGGAGAAGAGAGAGATAGAAACATGCGCAGATAGAAATTGGGGATGAAGAAGAAAAGTCAGGCTGTTTTGACAGAGGGTGTTGGGTTGATTAGAGGCCACGCTCTCTCTCTCCTCTTCCACAGTCTCTCTTCTCTTCCTTCTCTCTCTCTTGTCTTCAAAATTTGTCTTTTATGGAGATTTTTAAATTGTTTGTTTAATGAGGAATTGTTGAGTCGGCTATGGAACTATTGTAAACAGTGAAATGCTCTGTTTTCCTCCCTATGAACACTATGAGTCGGCTCTCTTCATACTTAGACGGCTCATTTTTCAAAGTTTTCAGTTTCATGTTTGAACTATGAATACACAATAAATCTCACAAATAAAAAATCTTTCCAATTTCTAACTAAATTATGGTTTAATACAAAACTTCAACGAGGTAATAATTCACCGTTGTGGTTTAAGATAACTATAAATTTGGTACATATCAGAAAAACATAATGATAACATATTTTAGTCTTTTCTTTACCAACCTTATAAATCAATTTTTGCCACAGAATAAAAAAGAAATTATTGTACTTATTTGTCTAATAATGCTAGAGTTTAGTCATGAAGTTGCTTTTATGTTTAAAGTTTTAAAATTGGTAAACAACAGTCAAAACTAATAATAATGACATAATTTTATTTGTCGTTGAAAAAATACAAATTTCAAAGAATAAAAACAAAAACTGATACGGAGATAAGGCATAGAGAGAGAGAGAGTAGGTCGCAGTAGGCAACATATGTAGTAGACTATTGAGATTATCAATGTACGGCCTGTTCCCATTAATTTTACAGTTATCTTCTAAAGATTCTTTATTGTTATGGTTAATTATTTATTTATAGCACTTACTTCTTTTTTTTAACTATTTTTACGTCTGACCAAAAACCATATGCTCCAAAACATTTTACGTATGCATAAATGTCATAACCAATATGGTTTTTAGTTAGATTTATGTAAGCTCATAAAATATCAATATTTTTTTGTATCGTTAGCGTAACACATCGGCAATTACAAAGAATTAGAATGCATGTTCCATAAAGTTTATTTTTTTACTACTAATAATTATGTTCCAGAAAATTAATAATTAACCTATTTCAGATCAATTAGATGATTCTTTTTATGTTTTTACTTACAAAAGAAATTAGACTGAGATCCAACCGTCAAATATATTTTGAGTCGGGCAAAAACTGAGTTTGGGATTGATCAAGCAGCTTTTGAAATTAAAGTCTCAAAAAAATTGATGTTGTTTTCATTGATCGCTGTCTTAGAAAAGACAATACTATAATGTAATGTACCAGAAACGTTTTGTTTGAATATTTAAAGATTGTTCTTTTTGAACAGTTGTTAATTGTTATATTATATATTCAAATCTACAGTGACCAGACATGTGAGAGTCGCTTATTTATTCAAACTTAATTCATTAATCATACGTTATATGGAAAAAATGTCAATGTGTTCGTGTTTCTTCACTAAACAATAAATTTTGTATTATGATCAATTACATGATTAAATTCACGTTTTAATTATTAGTATGTTTTATTACGACCATATCGGAATCAGAATCTATCCTACTCCATATTCGACTTTGAATTATAGTTTGATGTCTCAATGACTACATTAACTAATCCAAGATCCACACCAAAATCTATGTAACAGATATAGGATCATAAGATCTAGCGACTTCATCATGGGACGGAAAACAAACATAACCTTTTTAAAAGAGAACATGTAATGTAAATATTTTTTTTTTTTCTTTTTAGTTTTCATTATATCTAGACCTAGATATAATATTTGGAACCAAAAATTTGTATGAAACAAATAGTTGGATTCCAGATATCTCCAAAATACTTGATGATTTTTCTTTGTTAATATATGTGGATATTGAATAATATGTAGAATCAACCCGATATCAGAACGGATACTCTATTGATCTAATAACTATTTTAAGTATTTCAAATAATTTTTGAGCATTTTTTGAAAGATTTTCCGACATTTCGTATAACTTTTTGGATATATGAGTATTTTGTTGTTCTCAAAATATTAACTAAAAATACTCTAAATCGAGTGGAATCAAAACATTTAACTAAACGATTGATTTCAATCCGAAACTGAGCTCAAACCTGGTTCTTATGCATTGAACAAAATTATTATATTAGAAAAATATATTCCGATAAGCATGAGAAATGAATGAGTGTAATGATATGTACGAACTCAAGTAGAAACTGTTCAAAATTTAAATAAGAATATATCAAATTTTGTACCAAATTAAAATGATAGTAATAGAACTTATAAAATCGGAGTCCGCAATCAGAGGAAATGTGTAATTGGTAAATCTTCACGCCTTGTCCCGACCCTTCCCATCATTCTGTCTCTTTCCGCATTTCTCGTTTTTCTTATGTTTCAATTATTATCATTATTATTTATAACTTTTTTTAATTAAAAATAACGACTTTGCAGAAAATACCGTACTAAACTAAAAGCTTGAGACAAATCCGATGTTTTTTTGTAGTAATATATTCATATTGGTTGTCTGGTCTATATATAAATGTAACTTACAAATACGTATGTTATGTAGCAAAACTGAAGAAAGAGAGAAAGAGTCAAGGGTCAAAGAGACAAGAGTGAAGCTGTCGGGTCGGGTCGATGGAGGTGGATAAGCACGCGCGGCCGAAGGAAAGATATGACCCACACATACACAGAGCCACCTCCTTCCACT
>WJSH01007093.1:21481-34748 GCA_009757365.2 Lepidium campestre | reverse complement strand
CCACTGTCACATAACCGCATCCCCGCTAGTACCTTTGCGAAGATACATCCCAAGTTTACGTGATCCCCAACTCGCTCATAGAACAATGGACCACTCTCCACCACAATGAATGTCGAGAGACCACCGAACAACAAGCATACCTCTCCATGGGTGAGTATAGACCTCTCCTCAACTGGCCTAAAATATAGCGTCTCACTTAAGTATTTTGCCGCCAACCTTATTGTAGGGTTCTTGATTGAATCCACATACGGTCCATCGTTCACCCTTCCTGAAGCTATTGTCCTCCAAAAGCTTCCCTTGCATTGAAACTCGGGAAAGTCGACCTCCAAGCCATATAGATAGCGAAAGATGGTGCATAGCTCACGGATAGTAATCTGGATCAGTCTATGGTTGAGCCCAAATGTGATGTATCCTTGGTCGGTGCGGATTCTCCAAATCCGGATATACAAACCTCACCGATTGGAAGAAGTAATGGGCATGTGCTGAGTTCGCGTATTGCTTATGGCGAACAAAACCGCTCAAGTTCATGTTGATGAACATTTGGCGCATATCATCGATTAGGCCCAATCGTTCAAGCAACTCATCCTCGAATTCTTGAGGCTCTACCCATGCTTCTCTAGTAACTATCGCTTGTTGAGGCCTCGATGATTCGTCCCTGAATCCTCCGCGTCAGATCGCACCCCTTGTTCTTGGGTGTGATGCATCTTCTCTGAATCCTCTGCGTCGGATCGCCGTTCTTGTCCTTGGTTGAGAGTCCATGGTACCTTCAAAAAGTGCACACACATTCAAGTTAAGCCAAATGTTCAATAGGGATTTTCATTCCATTTACAAGCATTAATCCTATCTAACAAAGCTTGACCATTCTCATGAGACAAATGCAACTTAAAAGGACCAAGTATCTAATCTTTTCAAGCTCAACAATCAACTCTCCTTAAAGATCATAACTTTTCCAAGGCATTTTAGCAATTCAAAACATTGGCTATGTGATTTTCATGAGACAAATGGAGAAATACTTTAAGCATTCATTACCCTAGAGGTTGTCTAAGCATTAGAGGCTCAAGAGACAAGAGAATAATTCATCATTTCAATTTTCCCAAAATTTCACACCATTTTTGTAACTATTCATGGCTCAAACCCTAACTTCTTCAAAATTGCTCTTTTATCAACAATCAAGAATTCCAAAGCTCAATTCAAGATACCCAAACCTTATCTAGTATAAAACAAGCATAAACTCCAAGCAAATCTCAATATACAACTTTCCATGAAAATAAAATTTCTTGAGTTCTTAAGCTTCCATGGAAATGGAGTTTTAAGAAATACATACCTTTTTTTGTTAAGGAGAAGTGCTTAAACTGGGAAAGTAGCTTGAAAAAGAGAAGCTTAGGACAAAAATTCAAGAGCAAATTTGATGTGGATTCTAGAGAGAAGTTAGAGAAAATGTTGGGTGAAAGGGAGCAAGAGTGAGGTGAAAGAAAGTACCTTTGTGGTCTAAGAGAGAAGAAGAAGAAGATAGATGTGTTATGGGCCCCTACATACCTTGGCAAAGGGGACCGATCGGTCTTGTTGTTTTCTCGGCCGGTCGTGTGGCCATAGTGGTGTGGGCGTGCCTCGGCCTTGGGTGGTCGTGTGCTCTCCTCAGCTGGTCGTGAATTAGGATCGACCGGTCGCGAGGAGTTTTCAGAAAATACACCTGATACTGGACAGGTCTTGTCGCTTCCTTGCTCGGTCTCACCATTCCATCGACCAGTCTTGCCGCTTCGGCGAGAATCATCGCCCACCGATCGACCGGTCGCTTGTGTGTCTCGACCGGTCGCATCATTTCCTCGCCCGGTCCTTGGCCAGTTTTAGAAAAACACATCCGATGCTAGACCGGTCGTGGCTTGTCTTCGGTCGGTCGCGGCCTATGCTGGGCCGGTCTTCACTTCTTATTCCTTCTTTATTTTTGCTTTCTCACATCACTTGCCTTGGCTCTTTATCTTGTCTTCTAACCCCTTTCTTTAAGGCTTTCTCCTGCTTCTTTGACACCAAAACACACCTTATTCAAGCATTAAAAGGAAAACATAAAATCAAATTAAAGAAACTAAAGAGTTCTTGCAAAAACTTAAAGGGAAATATGTACAAAGGATAATCATGGGATTGCCCCCCAAGTGCGCTTATTTAAAGTCACTAGCTTGACTTTGTTTCCTTGATCATCATGGAGTGAGATCCTTGAGAAATGCACTGGCGCCTGAATCATTCAAGTCCGAAGAAGTTGAGTCGACTCCATCCCTGCTTCCTTTCTTCTTGTTATCAAACCCGGAACCTTTTTCTTTGCTCCCAACAACACCAATCACTCCACACAAACTGAGAAATGATGCTTGGATTGGGTAAGCAACAGCTCTACTCACTTTCTCTAGCACAACCTACTTGTTTAAGAAATCAATCTTGGCTTCAACCGTGGTAAGGAAAGGTCTTCCCAAAATGAGTGGGATTACACAGTTCGGTTCCATCTCCACTACTGTGAAATCAGTCTGTATAGTGCATCTCCCAATCTTCAAGGGGAAATTGAGTAGCTTACCAACACGGGTCTTTGTCGACGCATCTCCAAACAAGATGGAAGTAGAGTGCTTGCTCATATTTTCCTCCTCAGTGTCTTAACTATCTCATAAGATATGACATTCACACTAGCTTGGGAATCACACAAGGCCATCAAATTTTAGCTCGCCAAGAGTACAAGGCACAAAGAAAGTACCTTGATCGCTTTCCTTAGTCAAGGTCTTTGGTTCCGGTGGTGCTGGGTTAAGATCAACTTTAGTGAGAAGGAGCTCTTCCACTTTGCTCTGGTTCTCTAGAACATTCTTCACAAACTTCACTTGTTCCGGGACTCAATACAAGTTCTTTATCCCAGGTAGATGAGGTCTTATCTCGCTCATGTTAGCTTTGAACTGAGAAAGCACCTTCTTTTGTGCTTTAGTAAGGAACCTTCCCCGAAATGGGATTGGAGGAGTATAAGGGCAAGGCTCGACGATTTGCTTCTTGCTACCTTCATCCTCTCTATTTTTTTCCTTCTTGAATTCAAGTACTTGCTTGGTAGCCTCACCTAGCATCCCTTTAGACTCCTCTACCTTTCTCTTTGCTTCAATCTTCTCGAACTCTTCCTTGGTGACTGCAGTAACCAGCTCGATATTCCCCTCTTCATGCTCAACTAACACTTCTTTTCCTAAAGGCTGATCCTCTTTCAAACCAATAAACTGCTACTCATACCTCTTGTTCCCAATCAGACCTCTAAGCAACCTTACAATCTCCTTAACAACATTATCTCTATCTTCTTCAGTCGAGATTACATTGCAATAGTCCTTAGGATTTACCTCGGGTTTTTTGGGTAGCTTACCCGAAGGCCTTTGGCTCGTGGAAGGAACTTGAACCATTTGATTTTCCTGAGACTTCACTTGTGAAGTGATGCCATTTATCCATCCTTGGAGCTCATTGTATCCACGGTTCATCTTGGTATTGACTTTCATAAACTGCCTATTCATATCCACTTATCCCTTGGCATGAATATCCATTAGTTTGGCAAGCATGTTCTTCACTTCCGAGTTAAGAGATGGTTTCTTTTGCTGGAACTGATGTCCTTGCTGGTTGCCATAACTCCTTTGTTGGAATTGTTGCCCTTGTTGTGGCTTTGGAGGGTACACTTGGTCTTGTGGATTCTCCACATTGTTGCTCTTATATGAGCGGTTGTTGTTTCCATAGTTTTGATTTCCATACCCTCCTTGGTAATTCCCATTGTTTCCAACGAAGTTAACTTCTTCTTGGACAGCTTCTCCTTCGTCATACATCTCTTCTTGGTTATCATGTTGACAAATGTCACATTCACCAACAAAGTTAACAGCTTTTTGCCCCACAAGGAAAATCTTGTTAAGCTTATCAATCTTGTCACTCAACTCCTTTATCTTTTGTGCACCTATGCTCGATTCTTCCACACTCTGTTCATAGTCTCCTCCATAGCAAGCATCACTTTGAGCCAGATTTTCCACTAATCTTTCTCCTTGGGTTGCTGTTAGATTGGCGAAACACCCATTACTAGCGGTGTCTAATGCTCTTCTCACGGTCTCGTTCACTCCACAGTAGAAAATCCCCAAAAGACTCTCTCTTGATACACAATGGTAAAAGCAGCTTCCAGTGAACCTTTTAATCTTTCCCAACCTTCATGTAGACTCTCTTGGGCTCCTTGCTTGAAACTAGCGATATCATTGCTGTGTTTGGCCGTCTTTTGCGTGGAGAAGAATTTGGTGATGAACTTTCTCTTGATATTCTCCCAAGTAGACACAAGATTGAAGGGTATGTCATTCTCCCATTGAGAAGCATTATTTCCCAAAGAGAAGGGAAATAGTATCATCTTGATTGAATCCTCCGAGACTCCATTGATTCTCACAGTCCTACAAAGCTACTCAAATTTATCAAAGTGATCAAGAGCATCTTCCAATGGTAGACCATTGTACCTATGGTTCTGCACCATATTGATCAAACTAGACTTCACCTCAAAGTTATGAGTGTTGATTGGGGGAGTAGGAATCCCAAGTCTAGTCTCTCTCAAGTCCGACTCATCAAAAGCCCTTATAGGTCTCTCTACCGGGTTTTGGCGTGAAAGAGGTGGAGTAGGTGGAGGTGGATCATGAAGTTCTTCAACCCCATTGCCATGATCGTCTCCATTGGCCCCTTCTCCATGAAGTATCTCCAGTGGATCAGTTCCTAAATCCGCCATTCCTAGCCGAATCAAGTGATCCTCTCTTTCCTTGGCTCTTCTTTCCCTTGCTACTCTCCTACACTCTTTCTCAAGCTGATCCAAATCCAAATCACTATCAAGAACCGGTCTTTGGAGACTTCGAAGTTGCATACACCTTAATCAAGAGCAGAGCAAACATAATAAAAGAAGTTAGTAACAAAGTAAAACAAAAACTTAAGTCGCAAATCTATCCAAATCTTAAAGGCTAATTGCATAAACTCCCCGGCAACAGCGCCAATTTGATGTTCGCTTTTTTGAACAATCAAATAAATAGAACAAATGCAAATAACTATGACATTGTAGCATTTAGGGCTAAGCATTTTATCTGGATCCGAATATCTGATCCGGTACCGATCCAAAAAAATTGAATTCTGATCGGATTCGGATCTTATAAAATACTCGAGTGGATATACATTTTGATACGATTGCGGCGCGTTCCGAATGAGATGAACCGGAAACCAAAACGGATCCCGCGACCGAAGCTGAACCGTCACGTGAGCTAGAAGGGAGGATCACCCGGTCCAAAGCTAGGGAGTTAGCCAAGAAGATTCACACCATGATCCATGTCGAACCCAAAGACTTCATGGGCGTATTCAACATCTTCAAAGCCGACCTGACTCAACAACCGAGTAACTATGAATGAGTAGCTAAGTAGTATGGTTTGTACTCTTTTCCTCAAAGGTTTTAACCGAGGTTTTTAACGAGGCAAATCATATCACTACGCTTTGGCTACTCAGGATTAGTTACTTTGGTCCGATCTTTAGATACAAAAATCGACGCTCCATTGTTTTTGTTTTATCTAAACTATCTGTAGTTTTAGTTAGAACGCCTTGATGTTTATTTCATTTGGACAAACCCTAGAGGCATGTTGCTTATATGTTTCTTACGCCACCTTCTTCTTGAGGGGTGAAAGATTTTGTGATAAAAGCTTTGATAAGCAACGTGTTATCCACTCTTTGATTGTAGCATTTCGAGAACTTTACAAGAATTCCTTCTTCCAAAGTTTTCTTCTATATTTTGATTAGCCTCTCCTTTGGAGCTGTCCTAGCGGGATCGTATCAGGTGGTATCAGAGCCAACTCTGAACCGCTAAGCAATCCTTTTCTAACCCTATCTCTATCAATACAATCTGATTTTCATTTGATATTGCCATTGTTTCATTCGGTTTTCACTGCTTGAACGATTGGTTTATTGCTGTTTTGTGGATTGTATCTGTTCTTATTTGATTTACCATTGTTTCACTCAGTTTTCCATTGTTAGGTTGTTTAGTTTGACCGGTTTTATCATTAGAAATCATTCGGCTCTCTCCGTTGCTTGTTTGATCAGTTTCCTCTTGATAGGTTCTTTTGATCGAATTGTCCTAGGGTTTATTTGTTCGAGTGTTGTTGCTATGTAAGTCGAGTCTGATTTAGTTTTGTTGTGTCTTGTCCTATTTTGAGTCAATCGTTTGGTTTGTTAGGTTTTGTGAGTCTTGTTTCGTGTTTGTTAAGTCTTGATTAGATTTAGTTAGGTTTTCGATTGTTTTGAGTAGTTTGTCTTGTTTCTTTCTTTTGTTTGTCGAGTCAAGTTCACGTTTTATTTAGAATCCTTTGTTTTGTGTCTTCGTTTTTAGTTATTTATCATTTGTTTCTTTCATTTTAAGTCTTGGTAAAGTGCTGTTCTTAAGTCTTATTATTGTAGTTTAGGAGCCGTGTTTATTGATGATTGGGTGTTTGAATCATTACTGATTGCGCTGAGGACAAGTTACTGTAAGATATTGGTATATTTCAGGTACCATGGAGCTATCCGCTGAACCAATGGAAGTTTTGAACTGGTTGATGTCTCAACAAATCAAAGAATCCACCCAAGCACTCACGACTCAACTCACACAACAAATCGAACAACATGTCGTGGCGATTAATGAAACTATCAAAGAGAGAATGAGGAATTTGGTGCGTAGAACCAGCCATACCGAAGAAGAATCTCCTCATTCTCCAACCCCTTCTGAAGCTCGACGTAAAGCTAAAGGAAAAGGGCACATTGGAGACTCATCTAGGGGACCAAAAAGAACTCCCACACCTCCGGGAGCCCATCCTAAAGCAACGTTTGACCGAAACCCGGGAGGAGGCCGAGAAAACATTTTCAACAACCAAAGGAATCCTATCGGTCCGGAAAGACATCAAGAACGTCCACGCCAAAGATAAGAGCATATAGGCGGACATCGAATATTCATTGACACCGATAATAAATATTACAAAGAACGAGAAGCTTCCGAACGTATTCATGGGAGTACGGTCCGAGCTAGAGGCCGAAACTTCGGGAATCCCGCGGCGCAACAATTAAAGCATATCAAGATCAAGTTTCCAGCCTTCTACGGAAACAACAATCCCAAAGCTTACCTCGATTGGGAGAGGAAGATGGATTCGAATTTTCTATGTCAAGGTACTTACGAAGAAAATAAGGTGAAGATCGCCGATTCCAAACTCAGCGACTATGCACTTCTCTAGTGGGAACAGTTGGGAGTTATAAGGGCTCGTCAACATGAACCCCCGATAGCATCGTGGAATCAACTTACGATCCAAATGCGAAAGAAATTCGTTCCCGCCTACTATCAACGGAAAATTCTCGGTAAGTTACGAAGATTGGCATAAGGCACCAAATATGTCTGAGATTACTACCAAGAGCTTGAAACGCTCTTGATTCAAGCCGATCTAAGAGAAGGTGGAGATATGTTAATGTCTCGGTTTTTAGGAGGATTAAACCGCGAGCTTCAAGATAAACTCGAGTTGCAAATTGTGAAGCCATTGACGAAATGGTCCATAAAGCCAAGTTGATCGAATCTCAGAACAAAAGACGGTATGTGAAGCCAAGTTTTATTCCGCAAGCTTCTAAACAATAGGATTTCTCAAGTAGTCGGACAAGCAACTTTAAAGATGCTAAACCGATGGTAACCGTCACTAAGGAAGAGACCAAAACTTAGTTTAAGCCAAGAAGCAACACCTCTTTGAGTAGTGTCTGTGGTTTCCGATTTCAAGGCATGGGACACTACTCCCAGGACTGCCCAAATAAGAAGGTTTTTCTTCTTAGAGACAATGGAGATATCGTACCGTTAGAAGAATCCAAGATAGGTTCGGAAATAGACGAAGAAGAAGAAGCCGCCGTGGGTGAGTTACTAGTGTCGAGACAGACACTTAGAGTTCAGAACCAACCCGACGAAACTTGTCAAAGAGAGAACCTATTTCACACTAGGTGTTTTGTAAAAGGGAAGGTGTGTAGTCTCATAATCGACGATGGAAGTTGTACTAACGCCGCAAGCGAAGTAATGGTCCAGAAGTTAAATCTAACGACTATCCCGCACCCGAGACCGTATAAGCTTCAGTGGCTCAATGATGGTGGAGCTCTCACCGTGACTCATCAAGTTAAAGTCACACTTACTATCGGGAAATATGAAGACGAGATCTTGTGCGATGTTCTACCGATGGGATCGAGTCATATTCTATTGGGAAGACCGTGGCAATCCGATCGCAAAGTAATCCATGACGGCTTTACCAATAAACACACGTTCGAGCATCTTGGCCGAAAAATCACTTTGTTACTGTTGACGCCTAGCAAGATTAGTCAAGACCAAATTCAAATGAAGCTCAAAGAGAAGGAGAAAGTCGCCAACAACTTGTTCATCAACCACAGTGAACTTTCTGAACTCTTCGATCCCGAACTTACCAATTTTTAATTTGTATACAAGGAATCCCTTGTAAGTACTAACGTTTCACAGGAGCTTCCTAGTGGTATGTCTGAGCTTTTGCAGGAATACAAGGATGTTTTTTCAAAAGAGATTCCGCACAATTTGCCACTAATCCAAGGCATAGAGCACCAAATCGATTTTGTATCGGGCTCGGCGTTACCAAACCGACCTGCCTATCGTACAAACCCGGTGGAGACTAAGGAGCTTCAAAGACAAGTCGAAGAGCTGCTCAACAAAGGGCATATTTTCGAGAGCTTAAGCCCGTGTGTCGTTCCCGTTTTGCTCGTGCAAAAGAAAGACGGCACTGGAGAATATGCGTCGATTGTCGAGCAATAAACAACATCACGGTCAAGTATCGACACCCAATTCCGTGATTAGATGACATGTTGGACAAGTTATGCGGCTCCACGATATTCACCAAGATCGACTTAAAAAGCGGACACCATCAAATTCCCATGAAAGAAGGAGACGAATGGAAGACGGCGTTCAAGACAAAACAAGGGCTCTATGAGTGGCTCGTTATGCCCTTCGGGCTAACAAACGCACCCAACACGTTTATGCGCCTCATGAACCATATCTTACGAACGTTCATTGGAGTATTCGTGGTGGTTTAATTTGATGACATCCTCATTTATAGCAAGAGTTTGGCCGAACATCTCATTCATATCAAAACTGTCCTTAATGTTTTACGGGCCGAAAACATTTTTGCTAACCGAGCCAAGTGCTCGTTTTGTACTAACAAAATTTTTTTCCTCAGTTTCGTAGTAAGCGCCGATGGACTTAAGGTGGATGAAGAGAAGATCCGAGCTATCAAGGACTGGCCGAGCCCAACGAACGTCGGCGAAGTCCGTAGCTTCCACAGCTTAGCCAAATTTTATCGACGCTTCGTCTGCGACTTTAGTACCGTTGTTGCCCTGCTCACCGAAGTCATCAAAAAAGACGTTGGGTTTCGATAGGGGGATGCACAAGAAAAGGCTTTCCAAGCCTTGAAAGAGAAGCTTATCAATTCTCCATTACTTTCTTCACCCGATTTTATGAAAACTTTTGAGATTAAATGCGATGCTTCCGGTGTAGGTATATGTGCGGTTTTGACGCAAGATAAAAGACCCGTGGCCTACTTTAGCGAAAAGTTAGGTGGTTCGACACTTAATTATCCTACTTATGACAAGGAACTATACGCATTAGTTCGAGCTCTTCAAACGTGGCAGCACTATTTATGGCTGAAGGAGTTCGTAATCCACACCGATCACGAGTTGAAGCACTTAAAGGGACAACAAAAACTCAATAAACGACATGGTCGATGGATGGAATTCATCAAGACTTTTCCGTACGTCATAAAGTACAAGAAAGGTAAGGATAATGTCTTCACCGACGCATTATCCCGTAGGTACACTCTAATCTCTATACTTTCTTTGAAACTTCTCGGGTTTGAATCACTTAAGGAATTGTACGAAATTGATTCGGATTTTGGTGAGTTATATGCGAAATGTGCTAATTTTCGTTTGAGAAATACTTTAGATAGGATGGATACTTGTTTTTCAATCAACGGCTGTGCATTCCCGCGAGTTCGGTCTGTGAGTTGCTAGTCCGAGAAGCACATGGGGGTGGTTTAGCCGGACACTTTGGCGTGACTAAGACGTTACTTGGACTGCAAGACCGGTTCTATTGGCCCAAGATGAAGAAGGAGGTTGAAAAGGTTTGCTCTAGGTGCGCCACTTGTAAGTTCAGCCTTACGGTTTGTATACTCCGCTCCCTATCCCTTCTCAACCTTGGACAGAAATCTCTATGGATTTTGTTATTGGTTTACCCCGAACTCGAAACGGTCGAGATTCGATATTTGTAGTTGTGATAGGTTTAGTAAAATGGCGCATTTCATTGCGAGCCACAAGACCGACGACGTTGTGAGCGTTGCTAACTTGTTCTTCCGGGAAGTGGTAAGACTTCACGGAATGCCGCAAGTCATCGTCTCAGACCGAGATACCAAATTCTTGAGTCATTTTTGGCGGACGTTGTGGGCTAAGCTAGGAACCAAGCTGTCATTCTCGACAACTTGTCACCCACAAACCGACGGACAAACCGAAGTGGTAAATCGGTCGCTTTCAACCTAGATATTCATATCTCACTCATCGTAGTTTGGACCATGAAGTTGTGGTTGATAAATGATTAATCCAGGGTTATCGCCAGAGGACAGATCGTAAGGATCAATTTGTCGTCGTACACGTTCAGTTGATTTAGAGACATTTGAAGTTTTAACGCTATATTAATTGCAAAGCAAAGTTGGAAACTCATCGAAGAACCCAAAAGACTAATGGCTAAATATTACTTGGGAAATATTGCACTTCTCAGCCTTTCCTAGAAGTTTGTACACCCAAATCAAGTTCACATGGACGGAAAAGTATCTTAAAAGGTAGAGACTTGATGAAAAACAATCTAAAATGGGCATTAGGAGACGGAGAGTCAATCAAAATCTGGCATCAACCATGGCTAAGACAAAGCCAAAACCCCCAACCAATGGGACCGATGCCTTTTAACCAAAATGATATGAGAGTATGTGACTTATTCATCCCATCTACCAGAGAGTGGGACATAACCAAAATTCAAGAATAGTTGTATGTGTGCCTAAATGACATACTGAGAATAAAACTTGGCCATGGTTCAGAAAAAAAGACAAGCTCTTTCGGAAACACACTTTTATGAGTATGTTCTCACCTAAATCAGCCTACCATGTGGCAAATGACTCAAAATAGGCACAAATGGGAGAACATCTATTGAAGGCAGCGACTAGAATGCAAATTTTTTGGAACCTAAACCTTCCCCTCGCCCACGCTCAAAATTTTCATCTCGAAATCAATTCATCATGCTCTACCAACAGAAACACAATTAGAGGCAGTGAAAAATTCAATTGGATCCTAGATGTCATTGATGCCAAGAAAAAGAAACAATAACTCACATGTTTTTTGAATGATCTTTTGCTAAGCATATCTACTAGAATCTTGATATACACTATATTTAGTCTCATTATCATGAATATTCTGGTCCATTTCACATTATTTAGGGCTTATGTTCACTCACACTAGTATAGTTTTGCATTATATTCATAATTTAGAGTCCTACAATTAGAGAGTCGCATCTTTTTGTTTTTTTTGAGTCTTATTTAGGTGGATTGGAAATCAAAGAACAAGGAGATGAACAAGGACACAATGAAGGGAAATAGTGGAGGAATGAATGTTGAGGAAAGGAGTGAAGGTTGGAGCTTGAAATTTGAATGAAGAAATGAAAGATGAAGCTTGAAGAAGAGATCGGCCGAGAGCAAGGAAAGACCGGCCGATCGCGGGCCAAGACCGGCCAGGCACCACGCCACAAGAAGAATGCACGTGACCTGGACCAGCCGAGAGATGATTGAGACCGGTCGAGCACCATTACATTTGGAGACGATCGCGTCTTGGCTCGGTCAGACCTAAATGAAGACCGACCAAACCTTGGACAAGCTCGACCGGGCATCGTGTGACTTCTCGAGATAGGGGTTTAAGGAATGATCTTGTTGTTAGGGTTGTTAGATCTGTAGATCCTCCACTTAAGATGTTTTTAATGCTAGGTTTAGATTGGTCAACTAGTAATCTTGATGGTGGGGAAGACATCGCCCGAGAGGTGTTCGATGAAAGTCCTGAAAGAGTCTTTTTGTGGGCTTTCCTTCCCTAGCCAATGAGAGTTGATGTTAAGGTAGAAAGTGGTCTTTGTGAGCTTGCTTGCTAATGCTTGTGACTGTAGGAAAGCAAATGAGAATTTAACTTAACCTATTGATTACATAGGGATTAATGCCATGAGAGTGGGTTGATCTAGATTGAATGAATTTCATGCCCTAGGATGGTTGATATCGGATCTAACCACATCCAGCGTTGGATCTTATGGAACCTTTGGCTATCTCGAAATAAGCATTTGTTCAAAGATAAAAGAAATACACAGCTGAAAAAACAACTCTTAAAATCATTAGAGGTGAAAAGGAATGGAAAAGTGTCCAACTAAGCGCTCAACCCATGGAAAACCCAATCATACCCTCATCATCTACCCATCGAAATAAATCTAACTCACTAGTCCTATGCCAAAGAGATGGAGCATGGGTCGAATCAACATCTAAAGCAAGTATGGGTTGGGTTTTCACTGACATTGAATCGCAATCCATCACAACCTCCACTCCTTACAGCAACTTTGTCAATTTCTTAATCATGGCTGAAGCTCTTGCAATCCGGCAAGCCTTTTCACAAGCCATCGAGAAGAACATATTGAATGTTTAGCTGGAATTTGATTGCAATGCATTGATTACATCAATTAATTCGAAGACTCCTTCCCTAGAAGTGTTGGTGTCGTATCTGACGTTCTAACCTTAAGCACGCGTTTTAATTACTTTGTTTGTTATTTTATTCTCAGGCTGAAAAACATTTGGTGGCTTATTTTCCGTAGCCTATTTTCTTAATTAATGCAAGGTTGTTGTTGATAAAAATAAAATAAAACAAAAATTAGAGCATTAAAACAAAATTGGTGGTTTTTTCTTGAAAACTGAGATTTTTTGTGACACTTTCTCATTGTATTATATAATTTGTTTATTTGTCAACAAGTGGATCGAGAAACTCAGATCAATAACTCTAATCCCCAAAACTCCAAACACTATGATGTGAAGTTATGCGACTCTTTGGAATCGAATTCGAGTAAGAAAACTTGTAAAAGTGGGTTTAACCACTTAATCAAAATGCACTTTCTCATATAATTTTAGTTTTCAAAAACATA
>WJSH01007088.1:11068-23037 GCA_009757365.2 Lepidium campestre | reverse complement strand
ATTTTGGTTTTTGATCTTGCAAGTTCTCTGTTCTGTTTTTGATGGTTGGATGGGAATTAGGAATTATGGTTTTGAAGATATTTATAGAAACATAAAGTCACAAGCTGTTCTTTGTTGACTATTTTTGCCCATTCATTTCTACTCGCTTTCTCCTTTTTCGGATATGACGTAAGATACAACATTCACATTTGCCATATTTTTTCTATCATAAAAGGCTATATCCATAACCTAACCAGTTGAAGTAGGATGAGATTTAAACTCACCACATAATATCAAAATAAATCATCACCACATAATATCAAAATAAATCAGGAGTAAGTCAATTGATTCGTTTTTAGCTTCATATTTGTCATATTTATGAGTTTCGTATCTTCTCTTTTTTTTCAAAAACCACGATTACAATTGGAAAAAAAATCCAACCAGGTTTCCAAGTTAGATTCGGTTCCAATCGAGTCTAAATCTTTTGGGTAAGCAATTTTTAAACCTGTATAAAAATTAATAGACTTTTTGTTTGGTTTGGAGTCAGTTCAAATATAAATTTGGAGAATCAAAAATAACCGAATACTCAAAAATTACCTAATTTTTTAATAAAATTACTCAAAAATTATTTCAAATACACGAAATCTCTAAAAATTATCTGAAATACATGAGAATTACAAGTAAATTATTTAAAAATTATTTAAATTATCCACATTAAATTGAGTCCTTGGTTCCCGATCGATTCTTGATTAAAATCGAACCCGAAACAATACATATGGATATTTATGTTGAAAACTCAAGAGAATAAAGTAGTTATACCAGTATCCAATCCTAACCAAGTTTTTTGGATTATTTTTAGTTCGAATCCTTAGATCTGGGTATTATGCTCAGAGCTAAAACCAACAGTACGTCAAAGTTGTGAATAATCTTTTAGAGATAGATTTGGTTTCTTGTAAAAGAAAATCACTACGTAAATCTATGTAAAGTGACCTTTTTTTTTTGATCAGGACCATGCAAAGTGACGTAATGGTAGATTTTGTATTATTTCAAATATAATTAAAATTAAAATGTTTTAGTTTTACAAAAGAGTTAAGCCAAAATTACTTGTGATATCTTACAAAAAAAAAGGAAAAAAAAAGGAAGGGTCACATTTGTTTTTAGGAGAAACTGATAGGGTCACTCACTCCTATTTAACACAACCTCATCAGATTCTGAATTATCTTCTAATCATATAAAAGAATGTTTGAAAATATTGAAGGCAATTAGCTCTAGATGTAAAAGATGTATAGCTTAGAGTCGTTTTAAAATTATTTTACGAATGTTAACAATTCCAGTTTGAATAAAAAAATAATAATATTAGAAAATAAATTCATAAAACTTAAAAATTTACAAAATGCTGAAAAAATCAAAATAGTAAAAAAATTCTGGCGACTACACGTTGGCCTTCGTGTTTTTTTCTTTCGATATATAAAACTTTTATAAGTGAATCTCCTTTTGTTTAAGATTTTAGGGATACTTGAGTGTGGATCATATTTTGTTGATCCAATTATTGACAAAAATACAAATTAGTCATTTGACAAAATTTGGCTCCGTTGGCAATCTTATAACATCTGAATTACATTGTTTTAGCCAAAGTATGATAATTAATAACTATTTTTATTTACTATTACTAATTTATCAAAATGAGAACATTACAAGATGCATAGCTATATTATTAAAATATATTTTACATTTGAGAACATTATTTAACCAAATTTATAAATAATTCTATTATAATATTTACTCCATGGACATCTTGTAGTAGAATAAGTAAAACTGAAGACCAATTCTTATTTACATGTAACAACTTGTAATCATTTTTACTTAACAAAAAAAAATTGTAATCATTTTTAGGTTTTAATAAATATTCCGTAGGTTCAAGGTAAATTCATTCCAAACGAATCAGCCGGCTTATTTGGTATTGCAAAATTTTCTAAGATATTATAAATTGTTGAATCCAATCAATGTTATTTTAACAACGTTTGAATCAACCTTACTATCTAAAAAACATATTGATATAAGTAGTGTACCAAACAAAATTGACTACCTATTTAATAATTTAATATACACTAGTATTTGTTATTGTACTCATAGTGGAAAGTTTTATATGCATTAAGATATTATCAAGAGTGCACATTTCCCAAAACCATTTCTTAAACATGAAATATATTGAAGGTTATAAAAAGTGTAAAACATATATAAATGAAAAAGTATGTTTAATCAAGCGTTTAAATATTTATTTCTACGATATTATGTATTATAATTATATNNNATAATTATAATTTCATATAACAAAAATTAGATTATAAATTAAATATTATCAATTTAATTATTGATGATAAAAGGTTGACGCGGTAATAATTCTAAAGAAAAGGAACAATAGAAATGCTAAAAAAGTTATAAAGTTTTTAATAAATACATTTAAAGTGGATTAGGTAAGATTAGTTGGAAATCAGTGACAATTTCACATTCTCGTGTCTTTGTACTGTTTATATAAAGGCAAAATTTAATTAATTAAACCTCAAAAAAGTTTCATAATGTGATTTTTTAATTTCCTTATAGACAATTAAAAATGGCTAGCTCTCTTTAGTTTGGAGAAAATGATAGTCAAACATCTCCGATACTTGACGCGTTCACATGTCTCGTTCCTTTTAGTAATTTTAAAGGAATGTATCGAAATGAATAGTTTTCTTTAATTTAAAAATAAGTGATAAACGTGTTCAAAATTTTGTGTACTTAGATTTTAAAAGTTTGTTGTAATCAATATTAGTTTAATGTATTTCATATAAATCCGTAGTTACATTAATATATAACATGGGACAAATTTTTTTTTTTGAAAAATACAATATTCATTAAACATTTTTAACCTTTGAGCGGTATGTTCTGCAAATTCTCTCTAAATCCTAAAAAAACATTATTTTCAACTAATCTCCTCAGACATATGGTGGTTCTCATCGTTGCCAAAATTCTTTTCTTTTAGCTCTGGTCTTTGAGATTTGAGGTGTCTTCGAACTCGTTTCTCCGTTGTGTCGTTACTGTTTGCTCGAAGCTCTCAATAAGGTATAAATCGATTTCTCATCTCCGACTCTTCCGAGGAATAGATCTGGTTATCTCTCATCTCTCATCTCAACAAAGTATCTTGGCGAGTTCTTCTTGCTTCACATTTCAATTCTCCCCCTCTGCAGGTCCCTGCTTGTCTTCGTTCCTCTGGTGTTGGGTATACAGCGAAACTTCTCACTTTTGTATGAGGACGACATTTGGTGACCTCTTCTCCCTTCTCACATTCTAGGTTTGATGTAAGCAGTGTGTATAGTCCATGGTTTAATTAGTTTTAGAACCTTGCTTTCATTTCCTTGCCCATTAGCTAGAGTTTGTTAGTCTCTATTCTTGCTCTCGGATTAGTCTCCTTAAACTCTAGTCTCCTGCTTGATTTTGGTATGTTTAATATGTTGGAATTCATGTTCTCTGTTTCCGACTGCTACCTCGTGGGCTTTCTTTCTCTCCCTAGCCCTCCTGGGCATGGTCTCTTGGATCTCGAGTTATCGATAAAGCACCTCAGCCTCCCCTTTGGTAGGTTTTTCAGACTGAAGTTGCTGCTACACTACAAGAAAACTGGCTATTTCATAAGAAAAAGACCATTGTAATACCGTCACAAACAACCTTTCACGATAGACTTGCGACCGTTATCATTCCGTCGCAATATTCTACTCGCAAATCAAAACTAGTAGCAATTCCCTTGCAAAATTTGTAATTTCCTCGCAAATTTGCGTTGAATTAACGACAACAATTACCTCGCAAGTATCCCGCCGTAATTTCCCTCGCAAGTTGTTGCTAGCAATTCCCTCGCAAGTTTGCGAGAATAGCGACGAAATATGCCTCGCAACAATTTTCATTGAAAATTCGTAGCAAAGTTTGTTTATACTGTTCCTCGCAAGTTGTTGCTAGCAATTCCCTCGCAAGTTTGCGAGAATAGCGACGAAATATAAATCGCAACAATTTTCATTGAAAATTCATAGCAAAGTTTGTTTATATTGTTCCTCGCAAGTTCGTCTCAAAATTGCGAGAGAATTGCAAAGAACATTATTTAAAATTAAATAATTTAAAATTAAATATTCTATTATTCAAATATATTAAATAAATTCATTTAAAATTAAATATATTAAATATAAATAAAAATTTACAAATGTCTTTTTTTTTTTAGATAACGAGAGTTGCAAATGTCTTTTAAAAACAATTAAAAAAAAAACTAAAAATCTTGTGATGTTTCGGTGTCAGTGCCAGATTTGAAACATCTTGAGCCAGATCCAAATGCATGTTTTGTGGAATTGTTACCGCGAATAAATAGATGCTTACACCGGATCCTTCGTGGCCAAGTAGTTGAAGATGTTATCATATGATATCTTCGCGGACTGTCACTATCAACTGGGCCTGATATTGTATGATGTCCTCAAGAGCTGTAGTATATGTTTGAGATTGAAATGAAGCCGAAGCAAAGGAAGTACATCAATTAATCTTTGATTGGAGTGAATCAACTCCATATATTCTCCCATTTTTATGGAGAGCGACCTTAGAAGAGAAATTTATATTATCTAAGTAAAATACCAATATAAAACATCAAAATAATTGAAACAGACATATCTCTATATAAATTTTGTTCTTTATGGCAGGAGTTAGTCCACCAGATTTCATGCTTTGAGGATATCACCATCATGTTGAGTCAACTCCTACATATTTGAAGTGACGTTATTGTAGATCCTCTTCGATTTTCTGTCGACAAAATATCAAACTAACCTATGTTTTGTCTCCTCAGAAACCGCTAGCAAATTAGGAATCAAATCTACTTCGGTCTTCTATGCCTGAAAATATGTTTTTAAAAACATATAATAAACAAGTTCTTAATTTATAAAAATATTAAATAATTAAAGATACTTACAATCTTTCGTGTTCGGGCTTTAAATGAAAGATGTCCAGAGCGATGCTTGTGCAGACCGTCTCCATCAGAATCAAGTCAACGTCCTGCCTGGTCGCTCATGCCTTCTTTGAACCTTGCCTTCAACTTCACATGAAACTTCCCTGTAATGGCAACATCCCACTGATAATATTGCATCACCGGACAAGCGAAAGTTTGGAATCGGTAATTTGTCATCCCTTGTAACTTGTAATTCGACCATTGCGCATATTTTGGCTAAATCCAACCTTCATTTGAAATTATCTTTACTTTTTCATTTTCCCTGCACATTCAAAATCGTGTTCATGATGTTATCAAAAAAAACTTTCATGATGTGCATCACATCAAGGTTGGGCTGTAATAGGTGATCTTTCTAATATGTGAGTTCCCAAAAGGTACTCTTTTTGTGCCAATTGTGAGAACTAATATATCCATCAAGCATGTTTGTTGCAGTGTGCCAATTGCCCCCATGTTTACATGTTTTCTAAGCACCGTAATGATTAATCTACTCAAACAAATCATTCTCTGACATATATATTGGGGGAGGAATACATACAATCTTGTTCTTCTTGAACAATTTCTTGTTCCTTCGGTACAGATGATGCATGAAGAGAAAACGACGATGACAATCAAACTAACATGATTTATTTCCATACTTTAGTTGAAAAGCATTTGGCCATCCCATACAATATGGACAAGATAACCTTCCATTGTGTAGTCCATACTGATAACATTCTGTACGCTGGGAAGTCAATGATGGTCTATAGTAAAGTTGTCTGCATCTTGAAATTATGTTGCTGTGAGTAATCAAATGTGCGAACACATGTATATCATAACTATTTTAACTCGTGAATCAAAAGTTGCATGAATACATTAAGAGACCACTTTGGATGCTTAGGACCCGACATTAGCAACATTAGAATACACATAAATAAAAATTCTTTTTGCATGTACATTTCCGGTGGAAGATTGTATGACATCAATATGACATGTCATAGAGAATATTGCCTCCCAGACAAACCAAATGGACTAAATCCATCAGTGCATAAACCAAGATAGACATTCTTATACTCTTTAGCAAAGTCAGAATATACTGTATGAAAGTGTTTCCATGTCTTTGCATCTGACAAATGTGTAACCTCTCCATCATCTATTGTATGTTTTGTATGTCATCTCATTGCCGCCGATATCCTTTCTGATTGGTATAATTATTTTAATCTATCAGTAATTGACAAGTACCACATACGATGGTATGAGACACGAGTCTTTCTAGTTGTTGGTTGATATATCTGCTTCCCACATAATCGTATTTCCAGAAAATCATGCAATTGTCAATTCATACATCAATCATTTCTAATGGTAATCCAAGACCCGCAACTAATTTATGTATTTCATAATAACTCTTAACAGAAAGATTATCTTTTGGCAAATACTCTTTAATGAGTTCAACAAATGAATCAATGCAATTCTCAGTTAGGTTATGATCACTTATAATTTTCATCATCCTAGATGCCAGTGACAATTTAGTTAGACCTTCTTTACATCCCTCATAAATAGGTTGATTTGCAATGTCTAGCATAGCATAAAGTTGTTGTGCTTTAACATTAGGTTCTTCACTAATATGATCACCAATTACATGAATATATTCATGAAATGCATCTGTAACCATATCATGAAACCTATTTTCATGTTGTTGATCATAATTTTCAAACATATTTTTGCCATAATTAGCATTATAACTAGGTTAAATAACACCATCACCCGTACTATTATTTCCTCCCCATATGAAAACCAGACATAATAGTTCGGCTTAAATCCTCTATTATATAAATGTTTTTTCACAATATCAATTTTCAAATATTGACTGATCCCGCACTTCTTACATAGACAAAAGATGTTACCGTCATTCCTCGCAAATGGGTTATTAGTCGTATGGTACATGAATGCTCGCAACTCATATCAAAACTCTTTCGTCCCTTCTCTGATCTCTGGATCTTTTTGATTATACATCCATTTTCGTAATGCGAACACTTCATGTTTGGATGCTATTTTTTTTAGTTCCTATATTTAAAATATATATCCCCATAAATCTTTTTTCTTCTCTTTTCGTATGTTATAATTGTTTATGTTTTTTTGTGAAACTCTCATCTCATATTGGCCTATTTATAGGAATTGGCAAAAATTTGCGAGGAATTATTACAAATTTGTTTGAGGGAATTGCAATGGACTGACGTTTTGAGACGGAATAGCTGTAGAGTTGCGACGCAATTGCAAAAAAAATATTTTTCAAAGCAAATATTAGGTAATTTCTATTTTAAATGTGTTTCACCTAATTTCAACCAACTTAAAAACCAACACAAACAAGTCACAAATCTGCTAGAAGGTTTATCCCACGCAAACCCATAACAATTTTGCTATGCTTTTGCGAGGATACTTTTGTTCCTGCAAGATACTTGCAAATCCGCATCAAATCCCTCATAAATTTGCAAGGGATTTACGGCGATTTTGCGTTCATCACAATTGCCTAGCAAAAAAGTCGTAATACCGTTGTTGATTTGCGATGGAAAAATCGTAAATAGCTTATTTTTATAGTAAGCATTAGTGGATCGTTCTCTGTCTAGATTGCATTTGAGTTCAGTCCTTAGTGTTTTTTCTTCTCCTGGTTGTCTCATCTTTTTGATGCAAGTTAAGATTAGAGAGGTTTCGGTTGCAGAGTATTTGGATCCTTGGTGTTTGGTTGAGTTGAGGTTCTTGGCTGGTTATGTTTGGAGTTTTGGATTAGAGTATTGGTTTTCGTCTATTTCAGGTTGAGTGTTGGAGATCAGTGAAATCGTTAGGCTTTCGTCCTTAGTCGGTGTTCGTCGTTTAGCTCGACTTGCTTCTCTCAACTTATCTTTGGACTATAGTCTTCCTGCATGTCTTAGCCGCAAACCTCTTGTCCATGTCGGATGACGCCTCCTTCCTTCTCATCGGTCTAGTCCTAATCAAGCATGAGTCTTGTCGCATTCGTTCCTCCATTTGTATCATTTGTCTCTTCTACTATATCATGTTTCTTTCTTACTTGTATTTCTCCATTTTGTAAACTCATCCATCTTTTATTTAATGAAAACCCTTTAATAAAATTAGAAAAATACAATCTTAATTTTATATGTATGTTACGATATGTAAAAACATTAACTTTTTGTGATTTAATTAAAAATATGATAAAAAGTTATGTTTTCTCAAAAATAAAAACAAAATGTAGAATGTCAATTTGTTTTGTTCTTTGAATTCATTTCAAAACTACTTTTATTCTCTTAAATACTTTGAAACAAGTGAATAAACCGAAATATTTTTTACACATAATTGATAAAAGAAAAAATATCAAAATTGAATTGAAAATTACTATTGTATTTGTATAATAACATAAATATCAAGGCCATCTTTTTTTTGTCACACAACCTTATTGTTATTTTACCATCTAAGCCAGAAAATTAAAAAAATGGTTTTAACCTTGTTGGATATGTCTTGGGTCTTGGTTCTTGGTTCTTATGCCATAGAACTTGTAGAATTATTTTTGGTGGTTTTAGCCTTGAGCTTAAAAATATAGTCTCTCTAAAAGAGATAGTTTGCAATAAAAAGACGTGAGATTAAAGACAAATCAAATCGGTCAACTTGTTTTTAAATTCTCTCCCCTACGCTAAGATTGAGAAGACCCACACCCTAATCCTTCCTGTCGCCGATGATGGCTCAAGCCGCCAGCGTCGGCCTCTTTTTCAGTCGAACCGCTTTTTCACTTTCTCAGCTACCTTTTTTTGCTTTGTCATCGTTTTTGCTTTTTTGTCGGAGGCGAACTTACTAGTTGTGCTCACGGTGAGCGAGTCAGTTGGGAGGTTTACCTTCACTGCCGGTGTTCTTCTTTGAAGTGGAGGTTGTCGATGTTGCCTTCCTTTAGATCTACAACGCTGTCGTTTTGTCACTGTGGTTGTAGCCGTCATTTTACCAGCGAACACTTATCCATCATAAATCACTTCTCTCCGTCTGAGATTCTCAGGCAAGATGATTCCACTCTCACCTATCGCGTCGAGTTACAACTTAAACGTCGACATTCAAAACTTCTTCCAGGAAAGAAGACATCTCGTTGTTTGAGCTTTTTGTTAGATATTAGACAGATTGGTTTGGATATCTAAAGATTTTTAAATCAGTTAATGGACCTTATTCTTGCAAAAATTTTGCCTTTCCTCATTCCTCCTTTTGGGAGAGAATTTCATCCCAATATCCTGCAGATTTGGGTATGGTTTTATTAAAGCTCGATACATTTGGTTTAATGAGTCAATATGTGTGTTCAACTGCTTTTGAGCGACATAAGTAGGAGTAGTCTTCATTTCTTGCATAGTCGAGATCCCAACTCCACCTTCTATCCAAATGTTCTAGAGTGTTAAAATCTCCTCCACATGAATATTTTTTATGATTATGTTTGTTTTTGGATATCATGTATTTTGCTTCTTGTACTGTTGTAAAGCTGGATTTTAATTAATAGAAGCATGGTTAGTGACAAAAATAAAATAAAAGAGATAGTTTACGATATAATTCTCTATCAAATAGAAAGAGATGTTATTTTATTTTGTCCTTTTTGGAGAAAAAGCGACAAAGGGTTCTCTTAAAAAGGGATTCCATAAAACGTTTTGGCGAAAAAGATGTTAGCGAAAAACATAATTCGATATCTCAGAGCATTTGGCCAAAATTTTGTGCTCCGAAGGTCTATTAAACCAATTTTCTTCAGATCGATGAAAGTTGCATGTTGATGGAAATAAATGTCCATTAACATGACAATAAAATAGATGGAGTAAACTTCTCATTCTCAGATTCACCAACAAAAAATATTTTTAAGGTAGATACTGCCAGAAAAGTTTGGAATCTTAAGTTCCCAATAAGATTTTGTCTGAAGACAAACTACTATGGAACATATACATAATCACACCAGAATGACTGAAAGTCACCACATCTTCCTCATTATATCGTTTCCGACAAATTAGAAGACAATAACAAATTAAGGACTTGAATTTAGGTGGAAAAATCCGACGCCGGCGAAACAGAAATTTACTAACATCAAAAAACAAGTTTTAAAAAGTCTTTTGATAGTCACATCGGAATAGATATATCTAATATATATATTAGAGTTGGGATCAATATATCAGACATACTTTTCTAAAGTAACATATTGCCTTATTATTATTATTTTTTAAATAGATAGGTTGGAATTACACTTTAGTATAAATAAATAAGAGCTATTTAGCTCAATACTAAAGAAGTTATCACTAATTCATTAAGTGACAATCGGTAATCTAGAAATGAGTAAATAACAATTGCCCTATCTCCAAAATGACCCAATTGCCTATATCTCTACACTTCAGAATTGTCAAGAAGTCTTGCATGCATTTAATGTTATCGAACTCCAGCCGAGCTATCAAGCAACAAAGGGAACAAGCATTGAATACTTCTGATGAAGGATTTGATATGTCCCTCCAATAGGAATCGAGATGCTTAATAAATATCTAGCCACATAAATAATATAAAATAGGTTCTTCTTCTTCATTTACACACATTCACTCTTGTTATCAATTAAAGAAGCGAAAACCCTAAAAAATCAAGGTAGGTAACGATGAAGCATTAATGAGTGACGGCGAAGGAGTTTGGTAAAGAAGGTAGGTGAATCTAATAATTTCCGAAGAATATTGATGATAATGATAAGAACTCCACCTTATCACTTTTTCTGAGTTTTATAGTTTGTTCTACCAAACCCATATGTATATAAATTGGGTCCACATTGTTGTTTTGTGCTAGGAGAAAAAGATGACAACGAGGCTACGGATTCAGCAAGGTGAATGGGAACTAAACAGCGCTGGGGAGTTTATTTTTGTCAAAACATACAAAGGACTTATGGCAAGCGTAACAGTGAAGGCAACAGACAACCTCGGCAAGTTCGAATCAATGTTATCACATGTTATGAGCGTGAGGGATAATGAGATGCTTGAAATAAGTTATCAGTGGCCAGAAACAGTTATTGGTCCTGGTTGGAAGAAATTATCACCGGTTTACCTCCGGTGTGATGAAGACTACGAGTTATTCATGGCTATAAGAGCCAAGGTGGAGCAAATAACCCTAAAGGCAACCTTAAGAAGCCCTCGATGGAATCCAACCTTGACCCATGTAACGGACGTAATGGAGACAGTGCAGACGCGAAATGTGGCAAGTAATGTTATAGTTGACTGGTATGTAGGCTGTCATTTGGGTCATTTATGTGTAACCGATAATAGCCTGAGAATCTAGTAACAATATGAGGTCCCGATAATATAATGTGTATCTGCTAAACATATACATAACAAAGCAAGCGGGAGATGGCATATGCGTGTTAAGTTTAGATATGGTGTAACTATCTTATATATACATAATAACCGTTTATGTCTTTGTTATTAATTAACATAATAATTATCAGGTAACCTATATGTTACAATGTGACCATAGATATGGTCCGAATGAGGTACTTGGACAAGGGGAAGAGTCATGCCGTTGAAGAGATTCCACGTTGTTTGAGAGACATATGCCAAAATGATTCATGGTTGGAGACGGATGCTAGCGACCTTTGGGAGAAATTTATAGCTAGCAAAACGATGTTGGTAGGCGCTTCAAGCGGGCATATGATGGGGAGAGTAGCTGTGGATGTGAACGTAGAAGCAAATAATAGCCCTGCTAGGGGAAAAGCTTTGGGAGCAACTCATGGTTTGGAGTCAATCACTTTGAGCTCAACCTCTAATGACGCTTCATCTGGGCCGTCTTCATTGCAGCTGACAAGCGATGACTCAGATGAAGGGGAAGACATGAGCATTTCCCTGTTGGGTAATGATTATTGAATAATGTTATGAGAAACATATAGTGTTAAATAATAGCATGTAATTATCATGCAGAACTGATAATATGGTTGCAAATACAGACACGGACGGCGATACCAGGGAAGTTGCCACAC
>WJSH01007071.1:15528-27975 GCA_009757365.2 Lepidium campestre | reverse complement strand
ACACAACTTATTAAGTGTAGTTTTTTTTTTTTTTTCGAGTAACGGGAGCAAATTCCCAATTTTATTATAGAAAAATTAGCAAACTACAAAGAGACAGTTCAAGGATATGAAACACATGCGACATCGTCTAACAAAAAAGAAGTAACGGAAGTTGGCTAGTATCAAAATAATGAAAGCCGAGGGATAGAGTGAGTGCATAGTTAGCTAAACCATCCGCGAGGTAGTTTGCTTCCATATACACATGTCGAATTTGGACTTGCCAGTCCTTTCTCAAGAAGGCATAGCACAAATATACTATGAAGGAAAGAGGATGAGATGGATCAATCCCCTTGGTTAAAAAAGTTACCGCCATATCTGAATCAGTCTCAACATCAAGATGAGTGATCTTCTTTTCCCATGCTATATAGAGACCGTAATAAATCCCCCACAACTCAGCTAAAGGAGCCGTGCAAATACCAATGTTGAGAGCAAAACCACCGATCCACAATCCATTAGTATCTCTAAGCGCGCCACCTGCTGATGCTAGCTCTGTGTGTCCTTTAACTGCTCTATCAGAGTTTAATTTAACTCATGGTCTAGTTGGAGGAAGCCATCGAATTTGTTGTTGATGTGTTAACCTCGAGTTTTGTATGTTACTGAGACTAACATTAACTCCAGCTCGATAAACTTCTATAGAGATATCCTTGATGAATTTTGTGCGGTCTCGACACTTACCATCACCACCAAATACATTAATACAACGCCACTTCCAACCCCACCAAATAGCCATTGCAAATCTCACCGACCACAGACACCCCTCATTTAGAGTGTCAATTTGCAGATTAAAGAAGAACCATTCCAACAGTGACTTTGTGAAGAAAGCAGAGTGGAGATTTTGTGGAATTATGCGTCGCCATATACCTTCCATTACAGGGCAGTCTCTTAGTATGTGTAGAATCGTTTCGTCATGAGCACTTGATGGATTCCTAGCCACATGAAAAGTCTTACTCGTTTTGGCACTTTTAACTTCCAAATCAAAGAGAATAAGCGGGTCATGTTTTGAGATGGAGTAAGGTCTCTGGTAATGCACTTATAAGCACTTGTGACTGAGAACTATCCATCTTCAGAACCCAACCATGCTATTCTATCAGTTGATCCCGTGACTTCATCCACTACATAAGTGCCAAGTCTCAATTGGTATTCTCACAACAAATATTGGTGTATATGGTCACAGTTCCATCCCAAACCAGAGGTCCATAAATCTTTGACGGCCAAATGCTCTGTATTTACTGGAAGTGGTACGATCGTGTGGTCCCTAAGAGATGAATACACTAGCCAGTTATCAGTCCAAAATCTGACATGTTTGCCATTACCAATCACCTATCCAAGACTTGGCAAAACGACTTTCTTAAGACCTGCATCAATGCTTGTCCATGTCGAGGACCAGGTTGATTTTCTCTGTAACCATTGAATATCACCAATTTTGTACTTAGTCCTTAGAATCCGAGACCAAAGACTGCTACTATCATTAATTAATCTCCAACCCAATTTCGAGATCATGGCTTTATTCATATGTTTTGAAACTCTTATTCCCAGTCCACCAATACTCTTAGCACGACATACTTGTTTCCAGGAAAGTAAGTGTAATTTACGGCGTTCAGGTGTACCACCCCATAAGAAGGTGCGGAAAATCTTGTCTAGAGCACGTAGGGTAGATTGTGGGAGCATAATAGTACTCATAGTGTGTATCAAAGTGGAAGATAAAACTGACTTCGTTAGTGTAAGCCGACCCGCTAAACTCAATGACTGGTTTTTCCATCCCGTTAGTCTCAAAGATGCACGTTCTAAGACTTCTCCAAATGTCTCCTTATTGATTCCTTTTTGAAGAACCAGCATGCCCAAGTATTTGCCTAAGTCTCGTGTAGCCGAGATCCCACTTGCTTCACTAATTTCATGCTCAAGGTCTCGAGATGTGTTTTTGGAGAAATATATCTTTGATTTTTCTAGGCTTATCTTATGTCCCGATGCATTGCAAAAAGTCTCAAGAACATGTCGATTGACTCGTACCTATGACACCAAGGCCTCCGCAAAGCACACATAAGTCAACGATGGTCCATCTCTGGCCAAACGGATTGGTTTCCAGTCACCTCGGCCCACAAAGTTTTAGATTAGATGGCAAAGCCTTTCCATGCACAACACAAAGAGATATGGAAAGAGGGGATTCCCTTGACATAGACCTCTCGAAGGCACGAAAGGGTTCGTCATCTCGCCATTCCAAAGAATATTCATGGAGGACCCAGTCATGGTTTTCATTATCCAATTAACCCACTTGTCGGGAAATTGTGCTGCGTGTAGTGTATCTTCGAGAAAGTTTCATTGGACTCTATCATAGGGTTTTTCAAGATATAGCTTTAACAGCATCCAACCCTTTCAACATTTTCTTCTTCTCATCGAGTGAACGACCTCTTGGACCACGACTATGTTATCCGACTCAAACGACCTGGTAGAAAGCTAGCATGAGCCGGTCCAATGAGTTTTGAAATTACAGATTGCATCATCAACACCAAAGCTTTAGTAATGACTTTAAAAAGTACATTACAAAGAGTTATAGGTCAAGATTGTGTTATTTTTTCTGGTTTTCCTATTTTCGGAAGCAACACGAGTAGCACATCATTAATTCTCGATGGTAATACCTCTATTTCAAAGAAGTTGAGGACAAACTGAATGACTGATTGCCCCACCACATCCCAGCAATCACAGTAAAATACAGCTTGGTATCCATTCGGACCGGGTGCCTTAAAGCATCCCATGCTTTGAATTGATTGAGAGACCTCTAGAGCAGAGAAAGGCTTCAACAACATATTTAAATCAACCTCTAATAATTTTGGGAATCCCTCCTGTGGTAGTGGGGAAATAACTGGATCGACATCATCAAGAGAGTAGAGGTTTTAAAAATAGTTGATCGCTAAATTCTCAAGTTCACCTCGATCAGTTACCCATTGTCCACTCAAATTTTGCAAAGTTTCCACTTTATTCCTACGGCGTCGGATGATAATTGAGGTATGGAAGTAAGATGTGTTCCTGTCACCTAGAGATATCCACTTATCTCTTGATTTTTGATACCACATGATCTCTTCATGCTCCAATAATTCATCCATCTTTTGCGATAAATCCTTTTCTTTCTGTAAAAGTGTGGCTGATACACTCAAATCCAGCGAGCTTTGAACTTGAGAGAGCTCTGTCATCAACTACTCTTTTCGTCTATTTAGGTTACCAAATACCTCTATATTCCACGTCTTAAGAGTGCCTCGTAGATGTTTTAAGGCCATCGGGGTAGAGATGCTTGAATCCCAAGAAGTATGTAGTAAGTCTTGGAAACCTCCATGTGTAAGCCACGCTGCTTCAAATCGGAATGGTCGCCGCTTAGGGTCTCTCACTACTTCTAGGCATAACTGAACATATAAGGAGGTATGATTAGATGCCAAGAAAGGTAAATGAGTCACCAAGGCTTCTTGCCATTTCAATATAGCATGCACATAGCATAACTCTCGATCAAGGTGTTTTGCTATACATGTAGACAGTTCCCTTCCTTGTCTCCATGTGAATCGGCAACCCTTAAATCCCATATCGATCAAGGAATATTCATTTATCCAGTTTCCAAACTCCAAAGAGTCACCGGACAACCTTCCATTTCCACCACTTCTTTCATCGATCCGAACTATCGAATTAATGTCTCTGCCAATTATTAAGGATTCTGTAATTGACTGAATGATGTCACGTACGGTGCTGCATAAACAGCAATGATATGAACGACGTCCGTACCATCCACTATCTTGACGTGCACGTATTGATCCGATGAGCTAATAACAGAGACAACTCCAACTTCATCTCTCCATAGTACCCAAATCCTTCCTTGTTGGCCCACTTCATCCACTCTAAACGACTTATCAAAACCCCAAGCTATGACAAATGTGGCTCGCATTATCTCCTCCGGTATGGGTTTCGAACAAAGCAAGAAAGTTCATCTTGTATTTCTTTAAGATATATCGAATTGACCTTCAGAAATTAGGTTTATTTGTCCCCCGACAATTCCAAAATAAAATGTTTATCATCATTAAACACCAAAGACAGTTGTGAACTACCGGGGTAACACATTACAGTCCAGGGGACTCAACATGTTCTTCAGCTACAACTAGCGACATCTCCATATCCTTCTGTTGGTCTCCATCTACCGCAGTCACAACCTTAGCCACCATCGACTCCTCAGGTTGTAGACAATTAGTTAAAACTCGTGCATCATGCTCCTAATGATTAGAAAAGTTTCCTCCTTGACGTCCCACACTCTGGTGTTCGACACAGAGTCTCTTCCCAGACGCAGACAAATGTGTCTCAGTTTCAACTGGGTCATAAACTAAACCTCTAGTGGGCCGAGGTGGTTTATGTTTCTGCTGTAGTCCAACTTTTCGAGGCTCATTATTATCCATAGGGCCTCACCTTTTTGGCCCACGAATATTTCCCAAACTCTGCAAAGTCTTCTTCCCTTGGTCTGTATTACTAGCAGCAAAGATGAGAGAGTCCACTTCCTGAGAAATTGGAACTAGAATATTCTCATTCTCTTTATTATTGCTTTCTTTAAAGGTTTTCCCCTTCTCAATCACAATTATCGGGATATTCCTTTCCTGATCTAAATTTCCAAATTTGTTGGATAGTAGAACATTCTTGAACGCCGTAGTCAAGAAGATTTCTTGCATAATTTTATCAGTTACCGGTCCAGATTTAGGTAGGTTTGATTTCTTTTGTGGTTCACCTTTACTCGATTTCCGGTTTGGTTTGTGGACCACTGTAAAACCATTTTCATCTTCGTTTTGCATCGGTGTCTCAGCCGCCACCGGAACCGATATCTCACTACAACGCTCGCTCGGAGCAACCAGAGAGCATGTTTGAGCTAAGTGACCGAATATTCCACACTTGGGGAAAATCATGTCTAATCCTTCATAAGCCACGAAGAACCTCTCACCATTAACCAGAACAGTCCCTTTGAGTGGTTTATGTAGGTCAATTTCCACGTAGACTCTTGCATATCTCGCACGTTCACAGTTAACAGTTGTTAGGTTGACACGCAACGGTTTACCTAACGTCTTCGCAACTCCCATTATAATAGCGCGGTGATATAGCTCCACCGGGATATCTGTTAAACGAATCAACACCAGTGTTGTAACAATATCATGACGCAAAGGATTAAACCCTGCCTCCCAATCTTTGACCATGAGATAACTACCAAACATTCTCCATGGTCCACCTGTGAACGCATGAAGATAATCTTCTTCCACATCAAATCTTACCATGAAAAAATTTCTCGGCAAATCCACGACGCTCATCCCACCAACAGGCTTCCATAGGTCTCTTTTTAACTTCCTATTCAGTGTTACTATAGAGACACCTCTACTAAGGACTTTCACGATAACACACTGCTTCCATAAACTCCTCATGACTGACATCACCTCCTCACCCACTGTGATCACAGGTTCACCCTCGATCCCATCCGGATATTCAACGGATAACCTGTTTTCCACAAACTCATCTGCCAGAAGTATGTGCGGTGAAACCATGCCCCCCGCATTCGTCGCTCTAACCTTCTGTGCCCATGACGGAGAGAGGTCCGGTGGATTCCTCGGAGGGGTTCCTTTACCGCCCAAGTCCACTATAACTGCGTCAGCTTCCATTGGCACCAAAACCCTAGAATCGCCTTGTGTCTCCATTGTTATGATGTACCTATTAAGGATAGTCTAATGATATTTGATGTAATTGTTTGCCAAAAGTATTTCTTATTTAATAGTATAAATGTATAAAAGTAGAAGGGATTAAACCAAAATTCTATTAAGAAATCTCCACTAAAAATATAAAATAACACTTATTTGAAAACAAATACAATTTAACATTACATACCTACGTAGAAAATAAGATTTATGTTGTAATAATGTAAGATCTAAGAATGATATAATATATTTTTATAAAAACGAATAATTAGCAATAATGTATATCCTAAAAACAACAAGAATTTTTAATTAATTAAAGTGTAGCGACTTGCGGAGGGTGGCAGGTGCATAGTCATGAGCAGATTTAGGTAGCAACTGCTCCGGTTGGTTCTTACCTTATCTATTCGACTAAAATACATGTAAAGCACAAATTTTATTTATATTAGTTTGTTTCTAATTTACAATTGGATCTATAAGTTTCTATCCATATTCAATTTTTTTTTTGTTTTGTTAACACCATATCCAAGATTTCCTCCTAAAACTTCGAACAATATCACATGAGAATTATACGAATTTGTGGAATAAAGTTTTCGTGGAAAAATATAGAGATGAACTTATCCACTTGTTTAAAAACATTATCTCTTTTATTTATATTAATTTAGAATTACAAATATAATTTAGACTGAAACTTTAAAGAGTTTACAGTTTTGATCCCCTACTGCACGAAACAAAGTCACAATTTCCTAATCACCCCTATAGGATATGGGCCCATGCTTTCAGCCCATTTGAAAACTCGGAGGTGAGAGTCTATCTATGGGCTGCATCACCCCAAGAAAATAGTCCAGACTCTTCTCATAAGGTCTGAGAACTCCTAAACTATAAATATATATATATATATATATATTTAAACTTTAAACATCGTTTTACAAACTGAACTTTTGTAAAATGAAACATTTAAAAGCTTATATTAAAATAAATTCATATGCCTAGTCATTATATAATCTATCACTGTATCTGAAAAGAATCAATATTTGAGCTTTTTTGAATTTTTCTGTCTCTAATTCTTAATCATCGCTAAAATCTACCAAACATGAAATCTGAACTTGAAATTGACAACCAAAAAACTTACCAAAATAATTCAGAAAAGCTACCATGAAGGACAAAAAGTAGTGAGAAGAGGTTGAACCTGATTCCATAATTATTAGCTGGATTATTTATGATTCGATAAAAGAATTTGGAGTCTTTTGGATTTGTTTATCAAGTGGAGTGGATGAAGGAAAATGACATGTGATTGAGACAAAACTACAAACGTTTAGTAAGTGACTAGATGACAATCAAACAAAACCAAATAAGATATATATAGTTACCGATTCGTTCCTTTGAGTATCTTCTTTGGAAGCATGGTTTTAGATTCATAGATTTTAGTCAAGATAATTTATACGGTCCAAATACGATGTTCGATAAAAAGTTAAAAAACTTGATGTGGAAAACAGATTTGATGTTTGGATAAAATATTTTCCTAGTCTAGTGGTGTAACCATGTAGAAAAATAACAATTTGGGTTCCATGACGTATAAATTTCGAATTTGATTAATTACGGTTCAGAATTTAGAGTACAATTTTTTAGTCAACAATTTTAAATTTGTTGGATGATGTAAATCATACTAGTATATTATTAAAGAGCCCTATCTTTTTATTTTTTTTATTTTTTTTTGTCACTAAAGAGCCCTATCTTTCAATTCTAAATTTTTTAATATAAAATATAAATCTCCAACAAAACTTTCATATATTTGTGATATTTATATAGAAAAAAACTCAATCAAACACTGACCTTACCAAAAAGAACAAAACAAACACCAAACTATCGAAACTCCATATTAAACTGTGTATTTGTAGTCGACTTCTATTTAAACCCTGAACTTTTAGTTGACTAAGCTGATTTACCCCGACCTTAAATTGTTTAACAGAATTTTCGAGGGACATGTTCAAGGGATGTTGTTGTGACCTAAATTGAATAAGTTTGGAGTTTTTTCACGACCATGAAGGTCTGTTAAATAAGTTAACATCGGGTTAAATCGACTCAATCAACTTAAAGTTTATGGTCTTAATGGAAGTCAACTATAAATTCTGAGTTTAATCTAGAGTTTCGATAATTTGATATTTGATTTGACTATTTTGGTAATGTCAGTGTTTGATTAACTTTTTTTCCCTATTTATATATACTCCCTCCGATTGCTTTTACATGTCGTTCTAGGTTATTTTACGTAAATTAAGAAATTTTGTAAATTAACTACATTAACCTCACAAATAACATCAATGTACAATCTTAATTACAATATTTATTAGTACTACATTTATTTACAAGGTTATATTTAAAATTCTTTTACAAAAGTTACATTGAAAAATGAGAACAATAACTAATTTTAAACAAAAAAAGACCTAGAACGACAATTAAAAGCAATTGGATGGAGTATATATAAGGATGAATTATGAAGGATCCTTGAACATAGAAAAGGACGAGTGTACTTACATTTAAGAAGACATCTCTCCATACTGTAAGGAAAAATTAATGCATGTAATTAAGATTAAACAATTAGCTCATCTTTGTTTACATATCTAGTCTGACTGTTCAACTACAGTAGACCAATAATTTTAAAATAATGTTATTTGAATAAATTATACAATCGATATCATGTACGTAGCTTTCGTAAACATAAGATATTTGAAATGAGAAAGTTCCCAAAAAAAAATGGCCGAAAATATCCTTGCAAAATCTTTTTTTTAAAATACCTCTAAAATAATATAGAATTCTTATTATACTTTTCTTTTACGGAACACACTTAAATTCATTTTTTCTTTTGGATCATCTCCAATGATCTACTATATTTTTCCTTAAAAAATGGAGTTTTCCAAAAATAAAGATAAAGTTTGCTCCAATTGTTTACTCCATTTTTATTGTAAATGAAATTTCTAATAGTATTTTAATCTATCATCTTATTATTAATTTTTAAGATACCCCTTCACTTTTCAAATCTATATATTCTACCTACTTATACTAATTTTATATAAATAGTTCATGACAATATTAACAAAAATAAACTTTTATTTAAAATAAAACTTTATTACATCACATATATAGAAAAACAAGTGAAAATGCATCATTAGTTTACCATCATTATTGGCAAAAATATCAATCAAACATCTACTTACCAAAAATCTCAAATCAGACATTCACCTATCATAATTATAGATTAAACAATGTATTTAAAATTGACTTTTATTAAATTTCTATACTTTGAGTTGACCAAGTCGATTTACCCCAACATTAAGTTGCTAAACAGAAATCACTTACTCTGTTTAGATCTGTTAATGATTTTTTGTTAACCCAAATTCTGCATTTCAATAAAAACAAAATTGGTGTAATTATGTTGTAAACCGAACCAAAATCTAAAACTAAACTGAGATTTAACAAAAACCCCCATATCTAAACCTTAAATCTCAAAATTTCCTCTCTTCTTTCTCATTCTCAAATCGATTTCTCTTTTTTTTTTTCATTCTCAAACTGATTTCGTCAATCTTATAAACCCTAAATCCTCAGATTTATCTTCATCTTCAAATTGATTTCAATTTTTGTTTTTTCTGATTTTCCATTTTTTTCTTCCATGAATCAAATAGAAGAGGAAGAAGATGATATTTTTCTTCGTCGTTTCTCCAAGACATCATCACGCTTTATATATTGCTTCTCTCTGCAACTCTACTATTAAGAATCAATTGAAATAAAGTTAAAAAGATTGGAGAAATAAATCATCTTTAATTTCATCTTTGGGAATCTTTGAAGAAAATATCGATTTCATCAATTAATTTAGTTGAAATTAAGAACCATAAGCTTCGATTTCACGTGACTTAGAAATATAGTGCAGGGCGGAAGCGGAAAAGAGATAGAAGATCTCAAAGAGATCTCGATATAAGTAGATGGCAGCGGATGAACAGATGAGAGAGGCGATGGTGGATGTGATGAAGAATTGATGGATATATAAAGCTCAACCTAATCGAATTTAATCAAGCTTAAGGACCTTTCTTCCTAGTTAGGTGAATCGAATCAAACCTAGAAGAGCACCAGTCAATCTCGAGAATGAAATCCACCAAGAGACCCGTCTTCTTCCTTGAAGAGAATCAAATTAATCTTCAAACAAGGACCTAGAAACCCAAGGAAATTCTCTGAAAGGAAACTCTGGTTTTCTGTATTTTTATTCAACGTCAACTGTCCAAAATTTACAAAGGTTTACAACTTATATAGCGATCCTAAGGAAATCCTAATTTTTAATGGGCCTAAACAAGTTGACCAAATAATTAGTACAAAAACCCTTATAATTAATCTAGTATTTCTAATTTTAATGGGTCTAAATTTACAAACCTAATTAATTTAACATAAAACAAGGCGTAAACATCTGACAGGAAACTCTCGTTTTCTGTATTTTTATTCAACGTCAACTGTCCAAAATTTATATGGGTTTACAACTTATATAGCGATCCTAATGAAACCCTAATTCTTAATGGACCTAAACAAGTGGACCAAATAATTAGTACAAAAAACCTAATAATTAATCTAGTATTTCTAATCTTAAAGGCCTATTACAAACCTAATTAATTGAACATAAAACAATGCCTAAACATTTGAGCCAAATTAAAACATAGCTCATGAGCTGATGTTGGAGCTGGAGTCAAGAATAGCTCACGAGCTCGGTAGTCACAAGTGAAAGGAACCGGTTTGACCTCTTTGAGAAGATGTGGCATATCTCGATGATCTGGTGGATATTCCTTAGGTTCTTGGGCTTGTTGAAACCACAAAAGACCCAAGAATAATCTTCAGTTGGTGTGAGATTCACATCGTAATCGAGCTGAGCTGTGTTGCCCAAGTTCTCCCCTAGACTCGCAATTGCGCTTCATGCAGAAGCAACAACTTGCACAACCAATAACTATCTACTCCAAACTTCGTTTGACTGATTTAACTTTGAGGACTCAACTGATTTAGTCAAGAATCCAGAAAACTTAAAAAATTGGTACCTGGTTCGCTCTGTTTTGTTCTGTGCACTTCCTGATGTAGTCGCTGGTCTCCATCGGATTCATTGGTGAGCTGCTGGATTGTAAGCTCCAAATCTCGGCGGTCAGAAGGTTGTTTCTTTCATTTTTGGGCTTGTTGGAACCATATAAAGCTCAAGAGTAAAACCCAATTGGCCTAAGGTATAGATTGTTTCCGAGTTGGTTTGTGCGGTTCAAGTTTTTCCCTAGAGGCGCAGTTGCAGACAATGCCTAACAGCCAACTTCCAGATCCCATATCTTTTACCTCCGGTGGTCTCTACTTGCGTTTTATAGCTCATTGGAACCGTAGAAGACCTAAACAAAATTACCAAGTGGTCTGCAAGGCAAAAGTTCGATCAGCTGGGCTGTGCTGATCAATTACTGACCGTGATGTGCAGTCGTCTTCACTGCAGATCGGCCAACTTGTGAAATTCATATCTCTCAGATCCAGACTCCTTTTGAGATGATTCAACTTCGTGGAACTCACTGAGGGAGTCAAGAATCCACATAAATAGAAACCATTGCTTTATTCGGTCTGGTTCGGCTGAAACACATCAAAGAGTACCTGTATGTCCTCTCTGCGTTTTCCTAAAGGCTGCTCTGATTCTTTTATTGAGTCCGGTTCTGCAGCTTCAGGTTCAAGGCTCCTTTCCTGAATCTTAAGAACTTGATTAAGATCCATTGTAGGCCTTTTATTGACTCTATCTTCATAAGCATCATAGACTGGTAATCCATGAAACTCATTCAATGACTCAACATCATCAAAAGTGGTGGTGAAGACGATATTGGTGTCAACGGCGGTGTGAGAGGCTAGTTTCACAAGGGCTTGGGTTGAAACCCTTACTGTCATGAGTTCATCGAGCATCCACTCAAGATCAAGGATATGGTGTGCAGTGGTTGTGGGTGAGATGAATCGAGACATAACAAAGGAAAAGTGTGAAACTATCTTTTTGGTGATCGATGGTGTGAGATGGTGGCAAGCAGATTGAACGATCGGACTGAGAAGCCAATCCTTGGCTCTGATACCAAGCTGGTACAGCGCAGAAGCGGAAAAAGGATATAAGATCTCAAAGAGATCTCGATATAAGTAGATGGTGGCGGATGAAGAGATGAGAGAGGCGATGGTGGAGGTGATGAAGAATCGATGGATAGATAAAGCTCAACCTAAGCGAATTTAATAAAGCCTAAGGACCTTTTTTCCTAGCTAGGTGAATCGAATCAAACCTAGAAGGGCACCAGTTAATCTCGAGAATGAAATCCACCAAGAGCCCGTCTTTTTCCTTGAATAGAATCGAATCAATCTTCAAACAACGACCTAGAAACCCTAGGAAATTCTCTGAGAGAAAACTCTCGTTTTCTGCATTTTTATTCAACGTCAAATATCCAAAATTTACAAGGGCTTACAACTTATATAGGGATCCTAAGGAAATCCTAATTCTTTACAAATCCAATTAATTAAACATAAAACAAAGCCTAAACATTTGAGCCAAATTAAAACATAATTACAAAGGAAAAAATAGAAGCCCTCTTCAGTCATTAGCTCTCCAGTGAAGTAGGCTTAAAGAACAACCCATCTAAGGCAATTCAAGGCTTGGACGAGCTCTGTGCCAAATGTGCAGTTCCACGCTGCACCA
>WJSH01007069.1:3073-14247 GCA_009757365.2 Lepidium campestre | reverse complement strand
TGCAAGAATCTTGAACATATCATCAAGGTTCTCGTTGATACTTTTTGATTCAACCATCATAAAACCAAAATACTTTGGTTGTAGATTGATCCTATTTGGCAATCCTGTTTCCATATACAGCTGATTCAGTGTTTCCCATGTTTCTGCAGCAAACTTACAGTGATTTACTTGTCGCAAAACCGTATCACCAAGATTCAACAAGATAATGTTCCTTGCTTCTTCTGACTTTGCAATTTTATCTGGATCAAGAACTTCTTTGGTTTGCGCTTGATCTGAAGCATTATCGTCATCATCACTAGTCTTCTTCCCTTCACTTTTAGAGATCGCAATTGTCTTCGTTAGAGTGAAATCATTAATCACACTCTTCAAACCAGAAACTCCAAGATACGCTAACATACGAATCTTCCAAAGTGAGAAATCTGTTTCTCCATTAAACCTTTCAATTTCTATCTTCTGATTCACCATCGATACCTTGTGATACAGTTTAATGAATAAATGGCGATTAACGGAAGTTAATACGGTAACGGTGTTAATAGTTGTTACACGTTAGTTAACGGCTTCGTTTATATACAAAAGCCTTAGCCATTTTTAGAGATAGATACGAATTTGTTGAGCTTTCTCTCATCTCTCTCTGTAATTCTTGGTGAAATTCCCTCTGATTTGAGTTGATTCTTCTTGTTCTAAACTCTTCTCAAGGTGAATACGAGTTTGGTGTTTGAATTCGAACACGATTCTCTTGCTTTCTGTGACTTACAAATTGATTGTATCAAAGGTATCAGAGCCAATTGATTCTCGGAATCACGCAATGCCAGAGCTTCGATCTCAGGACTTACGAAAGGAGAAGGCGATTCTCAGCGAAGGTGATTCTATGGAGTCGCGACTGGGATCGATGTTAACTAAATCGATGGCGAATTTCAAGCTTCGGTGGATGCGAAAATACAAAAAAACGCAGTGGAGATGTTTGAAGCAATTTGCCTCATATCAGTTCCTCAATCTGAGACGAACGACGGTCACAACACTTCATCTTCTGGACTTGGACGTGGAAATCGCAATGGATATTCAGCCATTACGAGGTTAGCGAATAATGGTGATAAGTTGAAGGAATGGTTATTCAAAGTTGAGCAGTTCTTTTTGATAGACAAAACACATGAGGATATTAAAGTGAATCTTGCTTCAATGCACTTTGATGATTTAGCTGCCTCATGGCATCAAGCTGTAGTTGAGTCTGATTCGGGTAGAGTTGCTACAAGTGATTGGAGAACATATAAACTGTGGTTAAAGGAACGTTTTGAGGATGTATTAGATGATCCTATGGCTGAACTTAAGCAGTTGCAGGAAACTGATGGAATTGTTGATTATCATGGAAAATTTGACATCATTCGTACAAGGTTGAAGATGACTGAGGAATATTTACTCAGTGCTTACTTGGCAGGGTTACGTCCTGATACTTAGACGCATATACGCATGTTTCAACCCCAAACAGTTCGACAATGTCTAATGCTTGGGAGATTATATGAGCAAGCACACCCGAAACGTAATACTGCACCTAGTTGGGGTAAAGTTAGTAGCAATACAGGGACATCTAAAGGTCTTATGCCTAAACCTGCAAAGTTTCCTAAGGTGTTGTCTACTGGTACTTCAGAATCATATCAAAATGCTCGGAAATTTTTAACTCCAGCAGAGATAAGTGAAAGAAGAGCTAAGGGGTTGTGTTATCAGTGTGACGAGAAGTTTACTCCTGAGCACTATCTGAAGCATAAGAAAACGCAGTTGTTCTGGATTGAGGGAGATGAAGAAGAGGAAGAAGAGGATGTGGTTCAAGATGGTGAACAATTGGAGGATTGTGAAATTGCTCACATCTCTATTAATGCGATGGCAGGCATTACGGATTACAATACTATGCGAGTGAAGGGAACTCACGATAAGAAGCCATTGTTTACACTCATTGATTCCGGTTCGACGCACAACTTTATGGATCACAATGTCGCTCTTAGATTGGGCTGTAAGATTGAAGCTGCTGGTTCTACTCGTGTAGCTGTGGCTGATGGGAGTAAAATTGGTGTGAGGGGTCGGATATCTAAGTTCAACTGGTTGTTCCAGCATTATTCTTTTGAGGCAGATTTTATGGTGATTCCACTTGGAGGATTTGATGTGGTTTTGGGTATACAATGGTTACAAACGCTGGGTCCTATCACGTGGGATTTTAAGAAGTTGGAGATGAAGTTTAGTTACAGCAATAAGAAGGTGGTTTTACAAGGCATTAAGGAAGGTTCTGTCAGGGAAATGAAGTCGGCGAAGTTTCATAAACTGCAGAAACAAGAGAGTCAAATGGCTATGATTTGTACAATGGAGATTCCAGAAGAAGGTGTAGAAAGTTGTATGGTGCAGTTTATCAGAAGAATGAAATTGACAGAATTGTTCAGGAAATGTTGGTGCAGGGAACTATTCAGTCAAGTGGTAGTGCATTTGCTTCTCCGGTGGTTTTGGTGAAGAAGTTCCAGATTTACAGAACCTTGAGGACAAGATTCTCTAAACAAGGGGGATTTGATACAGTTTAATGAATAAATGGCGATTAACGGAAGTTAATACGGTAACGGTGTTAATAGTTGTTACACGTTAGTTAACGGCTTCGTTTATATACAAAAGCCTTAGCTATTTTTAGAGATAGATACGAATTTGTGAAGCTTTCTCTCATCTCTTTCTCTCATCTCTCTCTGTAATTCTTGGTGAAATTCCCTCTGATTTGAGTTGATTCTTCTTGTTCTAAACTCTTCTCAAGGTGAAAAATACGAGTTTGGTGTTTGAATTCGAACACGATTCTCTTGCTTTCTGTGACTTACAAATTGATTGTATCACCTTGAGCCTAAGCTCTGATACCACTTGTTACACAATCGGATTCCGAAACCTCTGAAACTTGGTTCAAATAAAGATATATCCGATTGAGAAATTTGATATCGATTGTGAATGAAACACTGTAACAAGTTGATAATTCTTGTTCGCAGGTGATCGTTGTTGTTGTTGATTGATTCTAGAACACAAGTGCAAGAAAACACAGATGAAACACACAAAGAGATTTGCTTACCCAGTTCGACAAATCGAAATGATTATGTCTACGTCTGGGGTCGGAAGGATCCAGCAATCCACTAGAGAAAAAGAGTTTACAGCTCAATCCGACCTTGAAGATACAACAATGGTGATAATCGAAAGAAAAGATTCAAAACTAGAAACTCAACAGAAATTTAACAACCACCAACGAAAATTGAAGAAGACGGTGAAGTATATAAAGACACTAAACCGTGTCGATTACTGAGATCAAATTCTTCACGAGCAGAACCGATCCAATCATTTCTTCAATTCCTGGTTTACTTGATTTAGACCAATTGCACTCGGTATAATTCCTAAACCAAGTGAAATTGAATCATAACCATACTCAATTTCAACATGATCTAATTGGTTTTAGGTCGGTTCGGCTAGTAATTTTGGGATTCGGAAAAATTCATGAAAGTTTTGTTTGGTCTCGGATCTGGTTGGAGTCTTCGGTTTGGTTCGAGTCTTCGATTCTGGAATTTTACCCGGTTTGGGTAAATCTAATATCACGATATAATAGTTGATTTTAAATACCGTTAATAATATTTTATGTTAGCAATAAGATCGCGAGATTATACGATTACCTAAAACTGAACTTCGTTAAACACTTGGTTAAAATAGATGATGTTTAAAAATGAATGATATTTTGTATTTTTAAAACAAAATTTTGATATATATATATATCAGAAATTTGAGAAACTGCCAAAAGATAAGTAATGCCAATTCTAACCCTATAAATATCATGTGTTTGTGTCAAATTTTTCGTTTTTGTTTTTCGAGTGATTGCTAACATTATTATTATCACATTTTTAGTTATGTTGTATGTTTATCTTCAATTTTGTTGTAATATATTTATAGTTAACATTGTAAATTCTCCATAACCCCTCTAATTCATTGTAATTCTCACATTTATTTATATATATCAAACTTCTTATGTATACAAATAAAATATTATTAATATATACAACTTATTATCATCTACGATTTACATTATATTGTTAACTATATCATTTTCTCTTCTCTGATACAATATTCTTTTAGGGGCTTTTAAGAAAATCAATTTCAGATTGTTAATTTCCTAATTATCATTGACATTTTGCTAATTTTCAACTTATCCATTGGTATTTGGCAAATTCACCCTATATATATATTGATTTAAAATATTGGACATTGAATAGAATTATATAAAAACATTTAAATATCATATTCGATTTTTATAATATTTTTTTTGTCATTTTCAAAAATTAAAATTTAACATGTGTAGAAAAAAACTTACGGTTTTTATAAAAAAAATTAGATTTGATTTAATTTTTGTTAAAATATTTAATGTAAATAAAATGGAAGATGAGGGAATAAGTGGAGAAAAAAAAATTTAAAATGGTAAAGGGGCAAATAATGTAGAGATAAGAATGTTTTGCTTTTTACTATTTTATATAGTTAATTTATGAATTTATAATTTTGTTATGGTTGTTGACAAAAAACTTTTTTGTTATGGTTATAGATTGTAATTGTTCCACAATTTAAGATTTATGAAAATCATACATATATTTTAATTTTTTTAACACATGATTAATTGTGTTGATTTTGTCACTATCTCAATAAACACATGAATACTAATTACTCTAACATGCAATGCTCTTCTTCCGACCAAAAAAAACATGCAATGCTCTTCCAATCCTCAGTTTTACACATGAGTCCTTTTGTTTATTGGGTTTCTTAGACGATTTATTGCATCAAATAGATTTTTATGTCAACTTGAGAGTTTATAATACTCTTTTATTTTCAATAATAAATGATGTGTTGTATTTCTAACTAAAACATTTAATTTATATTCTTCATTTAATATTACTATTAATTATTATTTTTGTCCTAAATTAGATATTGTTCTAAAAATAGACTTTTTGTATTAATTTATTTCATTTTTATCTTTCAATGCAAAAATTATTATATTTTTATTTGTTTTGAACATTTTTATTGTGCAGTTTGACTTTTTTTGCTTAGATAATTATTAAGTAGATTATAAATAAAGTTTAATTTTTTTTTTAACAATTGGATCGATAAGACTCGATTCATAGTCCAAAACCAACTCCTTAAATTATAAAGAGTCCATTACTATTGTAAAGAGTCAATTACTATTGGGCAATATGTCATCGGCATAGTTTACCTTTTTAAAGAAAAAAAAAAAAACTTAAATTATGTGAATAACCTTAACACTCATTTAATTTGGGATAGAAAAACATAATATATGAATATTATAAATACTTTTGCAAGTACTCCTAATTAGTGTGAATTCACTAAAAATATCTATTGTCTTGATATAAAAAGGGTAAAAGGCATTTCTAGATGGTAACTAGAAACATTATTCTCGACGGCAAATAGACGAAAAATTTTCCTTCGTTTTGTAATGTGGGAATGGATTTCGCAATTGGTAGAGATATTCTTGATGGTTTGCAACAGGTAGAGTCCGTCCAAAAATCTGAGATCTTCGACGGTTGGAAACGGGTCTTGACGGAACTTTAATTAAAACAATAATTACGATTTCTATAAAACAATATAATCATATATATATCGATTTAAATAAATTTTGATTTATATAAAACACATTACATTAAAATCATGTAACTAATTACAATGCTGCGGTCAAGGCAAAATTCATGGCAATTAAGACGGACATGAATAAAGCTTATGACCATGTAGAATAAAATTTCATTGAACGCCTATTGAGGAAATTAGGATTCCATGAACAAGTAATATATTGTATAATGTGGTGTATTTGATCCGTTGAGTATGCAGTTATACTTAATGGCGTCCCTCAAGGTAAGATTATCCCGGAAAGAGGACTCTGCGAAAGGGATCCACTATCCGCTTATTTATTTATTTTATGTACGGAAGTTCTTATTGCTAAACTGCAACAAGCGGAACATGATAAATTATTAACTGGAATTGCGATAGCAAGGTCTAGCCCAAAGATCTCACACTTATTATTTGCGGATGATAGTCTCTTTTTCTGTATAGGGAACATAGAGGAGATCGAAACAATAATTCGGATTTTAAATGAGTATGAAGGCCTTCCAGGACAGTAAATAAATTTTGATAAATCTTCTATTTAGTTTGGGCACTCAATTTTTCAAATGTCGAAAAACCCAATCTTCACAATATTTTGGGAATTCAAAACATCGGAGGAATGGGAACCTACTTGGGTATACCCGAAAATATAAGCGGCTCAAAGATAAAGGTGTTTGCTTTTTTTCCAAGAGAAACTTCAAGAGAGGATCAATAGTTGGTCTTCAAAATTGTTATCTAGAGGAGGAAAGGAGGTTTTAATTAAATCGGTCCTCACATCGCTCCCTATGTATGTAATGTCTTGTTTTCGATTACCCCAATCAAATATCAAGAAACTGAATTCCGCTATTGTCCAATTCTGGTGGAGAAATGCTGAGACATCAAAAGGTGTTCATTGACTCAAATGGAAGGCTTTGTGTAAGCCAAAATCAGAAGGTGGTTTAGGCTTTTGCATTCTAGAGGAATTTAATTCTGCTTTATTGGTCAAACAATTATGGCATCTAATTGACTACCCTGACACACTTTTCTCAAGGGTGATGCGTGGTAGATATTTTCAGAATTCGGATAGATGATTCCAGTTGTTGTTTCATCGCCTTCCTATGGTTTGCTAAGCATCTCATCGGCATGTTCGTTAGTAGACAAGGGTCGCATTAAAAAGATAGGTGGTGGAAAATTAATTAAAGTTTGGAATGATCCATGGATCCCAGTCATTGTCCCACAGCTAGCCATTGGTCTGTGACCCAATATTTATCCAGATTTAACTGTTGATTAATTAATTGATCCCGGTTCCAGATTTGTTAAACCAATTTTTTGAACCCTCATATGTTCACCTGATTCTGGGGATGACTATTCCAAGACGGGTTAAGGCAAATTATTGGAGTTGGGATTATACCAAGACAAGATGATATACAGTAAAATCTGAGTATCAGATTGTGGAATTGGACGCTATTGCGGGAATGGACATTTCAGGCCGAATTTTAAGGAATTACATGCTCATTCGTGGAAACTGAAATGTTCTACAAAAATAAAGAATTTTATCTGGCAAGCAATCTCCGGATGTGTTGCGGTAAAAGAGAATCTTAAACACCGTGGTATTCAATGTGATGATGTTTGTAATTGTTGCAGAGCAGATGGGGAATCCATTAACTATGTCCTCTTTGAATGCCCTCCAGCTCTTCAAACTTGGGTGTTATCGAGGATCCCATCTGCTTAGTTAGATTTTTCCTAGGGATTCCATTTGGACTAATCTTGCTTATATTTTCTGGGGAATTCCTCATTCGGATCAAACAAGAGTTTTTCCTTGGATTCTATGGAAAGGTCAAAATGACAAAGCTTTCTAAAACGTATCTTATGACCCCCGATTACTTCTCCAGAAGGCCATACTGGAGGCTAATAGGTGGTTTTCAATAGGCCCTATTAGGCAGATTCCTATCTCCCCCTGTTCTTCCTCAGTATGGCCGTAAGTTTCTTTTCCTTGTACCTCCAATCTTAGCTTCACCGTCTATCGTTGTTTTGTTGATGGATCTTGGAAGGCTTCATATATGTTTTCCGGTTTAAGTTGGATTTGTTTCCCTGATTCTGCCTCGGGAACTTGTACCGGCGCCCTGGCGGTAAGCGAAGTCTATCCTCTTTACATTATGAAGTAGAAGCAATGCTCTGAGCAATGGAATGTTTGCTCTCTCTCTATTTTCGTGAAGTAGAGTTGGCTACAGATTATATAGATGTTTATGCTATGGTCTCGAAACCGGAGGAGTGGTCTGCATTTGAATCATATCTAGAGGACTACACCATATTGAAGAGTTCTTTCATGTTATTCTCTTTACATGTAATCCTTAGATCTCTTAATTATTCGGTTGATTGTCTTGCTCGCAATAGTAGGGAATCAGTCGAAGCTCGTTTTATGTAAACTCTTCCATTCCGAGATATTAGTGGAAATTATAAGTTGGTCACAAAAAAAATTTTAAATTTTTAGTAACAATTAGGCCAATAAATACGCCAAAACGAGATAATAATTTCTTCAATTTTTGGGTTTGGATTCACACTACCTAGTTTGACATAAATTTCTTTATTCAAATCTAACGATCTATGTTTTTTTTCCTACGCTCTTAATCTCTCTTCCACTTTCCTGTTCTTCTTCTAGTTTCACTTTATCACGAGATGAGGAATTAGTTATGGTGTTCATGTCTACAAATTTTTCTAATACATTTTTGAAATAATTCAAAAATATATTTCAAATGTATGTACATAATAGAATAAACGAATATATTAACAACTATATAAACTACATTAGATGCAAAGATTCAACTTGAATGAGACTGATTTCCTAAAGCTAATCAAAATAACTCAAAACCGAACTCTTAATTTGAAAAACAAATCTTTATTGATAATCAAGAGATTTAGTACAAAAGTGGAGCTATTAATTTCTCAGCATCGAAAATATCAGAAAAGAATTGAATCCCGTTTCTCAACGTGCTCTGCTCTATTTTATAGTTCGAGCTCGTAACTCCTTCTCCGAAGACTCCTCAACGAGCTCCCCTTTCTTTGTCATTCTTAGTCTTCAACGAGCTCCCCTTTCTTCGCCACTCTTCTCGTATATTTGATTTGGGGTTTAGCTCGTGACTTTGACTCATTCTGTCTCTCGAATGGGCCTAGGTCATATCTTATAATTGGGCTTCTAGTGGGTTTTGCTTCGGGTCTAATTTCTGAAATGGACCCGGTACCAACATGAGCCCCAGCTTTTGAATTTAAAACTTGTTTTGAAATTTGAAAGCTTCGGTTTCAAGGGTTATACGGTATATCCAGTCTTTAATTCTCTCGACATTTTAAATCCCATACTTTTTGTTCCTCGTTAGGGACGAAATCGGTGCTCCGATGGAGGTTGATACTTCGATTGTTTTATGTGGTGCGAATCAGTCTAGTGCTAACGAAACCGACGCTTTTCCCGGTTCCATTGAAAACAATGCCTTTCGAATTTCATCCTTGTGGCTATGTATTATTTTTTTTTATCAATAAATGAAGTTTGATTTTAAGAATCTGTTACATCAGGTGATCAGTCTGATATTTTAAATTCTTTTTGTTTGATTGTTTGTGTTCTTAATTGAAAATTTTGGTCGCTACTTATCGCCTGAAATTGGCTAAGTTTGCGAGCTTTTATTTTTGAGCTCGTTTGACTAGTGTTACTAATTTTTGGCTTGTTTTGATAGCAGTTTTAGCTCGCTCATTTATACGAGTTTTGAGTTTGCATGACGAGTATTATAACTCGCTCGATTTACGAGCATATGAGCTCGTTTGACGAATATTTTAACTTGCTTGACTCTAAAAGAGCTTTTTTTTTTAGCTCGTTATTATCGACGAGCTTTGTAGCTTGGTTTTTGTAACGACGAGTGCAGAAGCTCGTTTATTTTGAGCTTGACGAGCTTGCTCTTATCGAATTTGATGAGCTTGCTTTTATTGACAAGTTCACTCTTATTGACGAGCTATGGAGCTCGATTTTTATAGCGACAAGTGCCTAAGCTCGTTTGTTCAAGCTTGACGAGTTCGATTTTATCAAGCTTGATGAGCTTGCTTTTATTGAAGAGCTGTAGAGCTCAGCTGCTCTGTATCAAAACATAAAAGGTGTTCCATTAAGTCAACTCTATACAAGCTGGTCAATATTATTATTATAGAATATATATTGTTATCAAGGTGAAAAATAACACTCTCATATTCTAAAGGTAGCGTGAGAGCACACTAACACATATATGAATTTTGACGAAAAATACATAAAAATTCATCCTCCTTCGGATTCGTTTTTATCAAAATATACACATCTCTAATCCTCTTTGATACGTTGTTCTTCCTTGGTTTGCTTAGATTAACCAAACATAAATGACTTAAATTTAACCTTTTTCTAAAAACCTGAATGACTTGATTCGTTTTTTTTTTGATTTGGGACTGGGACCTCGGATTCGTTCTGCGCACCTCATGTTGATGTTTGGCCAAGCATCGAGTTTTCTTATTAAAGCTTTGGGGCCTGATTTTATTCGTTTATATCAATTTCGTCACAACTCGTTTATCTTAAAGGGCGTGGAGCTCGTTCTTATAGTATCACGTTTATTTTAACATGCTAGGAGCTTGTTTTCGTCTTTTGTCTCAATAGTATCACTGCATGTTTATTTTAATTGGAGCTCGTTTTTATCTTTTGTCTCAATAGTATCACATCTCGTTTATTGTAACGTGTTTGGAGCTTGTTTTTATCTTTTGTCTCAATAGTATCACAGCCCATTTATTTTAACGTGCTAGGAGATCGTTTTCGTCTTTTGTCTCAATAATATTACAACCCGTATATTTAACGTGCTAGGAGCTCGTTTTCGTCTTTTGTCTCAATAGTATCACAACCCGTTTATTTTAATTCGAGCTCGTTTTTATCTTTTGTCTCAATAGTATCACAGCCTGCTTGTTTATTTTTATTGGAGCTCATTTTTATCTTTTGTTCAATAGTATCATAGCCCGTTTATTTTAATTGGAACTCGTTTTTTTATTTTTTAGAGCTAGCGTTTTATCACAACCCGTTTTCTTTTTTTCCTTTTTTTTGGCGTGTTGATGATGCTATTTTAATACGAGAGAGTGATTAGGGCTGACAACCTGGAAAAAATTAAAAAATTTAAACCAAATAGTGGGAAACTTTATCGAAAATCTTCCTCTTGATTTTTATAAGATTTTCAAATCTTATGATTTGTGTTAAGATGAAATCCAAAATCAAATTGTCTTGGACTTGAAGTAAGAGCTTAATAAGATCCATCCATGACCTTTATATTGGCTCTTCGTCTCTCCTCTTTTTTTTCTTTTTTGAAAAGCCTAGAAGCCGTAATTTTAGCTTTCAAAACTCAGGATTTCCACGCAGGTGTTTTACAACTCTCCTCTAGCTTTAGAAACCGTAAAGTTTCTTTATTCTTGTTGTGTTTTATATTGTGATATGCTTTTGAAATTTACCAATTGATTGGTTCAGAAAGATTGTTGAGTTTTGAAAGTGTTTATCTTCTTCC
>WJSH01007053.1:17632-36547 GCA_009757365.2 Lepidium campestre | reverse complement strand
GCAACGTCAACTTTAAATTATGTTCCAACACATTTTTTATGACTACTAATGTATTTTAGTTTGATTAATACATGTATTAAGCATATAAATATTTATCCTAATAAAAATTATCAAAGAGAATTGCCTGAATATTGAAGCTTTATACAAGTTTCAATATGTGGTTTTGTCTCAGTTATGGTGAGTGACGATGGTGACTTCATGGTGAATGGGAAACATGATTCGATAAATTGGGCATGTCTAGATGTGTATATGCGTCTGGTGGTGCGATCTGGACAGAGATATGCACTGTAGTGAAGCGAATATCCAATAAAAACATATGGCGCTGAATGTGAGACAAGCTTATGTAAAGCATAGGGACAAAGCCATGGAAAACAGAGTGAACGAAATATGTGGAGCTTGAGGTAATTCAGAATCTGACCAAAAAGCTTCTCATATGTGGAAACGGAGTTGATCACCGGTGTTGAAAGACGGTATATGAGATAAACCGCTGTTTGAAAAGCATATGTCCAATATTCTTTTGGAACACCGGTTTAGCCAAGTAACGTGAGTCCCATCTCTACAATATGTCTATGTTTGCGCTCAGCTACACAATTGTGTTCAGTGTGTTTGGTGGACTTGTCAAATGTGAGATGCCGTGGGTTGCGAGAAAGTGACAAAGAGCGATATATTCACCACCATTATCCGAGTACAAGGTACGAATCTTGCATTGAAAATGATTTTTGACTAGGGCTTTGAATGTAACGAAAATTTAATGTACTTGGAATTTGGTTTTGAGAGGATAGAACCATGTATAGTGTGTGAAATGGTCAACAAAGATAAGATAGTATTTGATATTATCGATGGATAGTATAGGAGAAGTCCATACATCCGTATATATGAGTTCGAGTGGATGGTGGGAAACAAGAGTATTTTGAGAGAAAGATTGTTTGTGAGTTTTATTGAGTCAACAATTAGAACAAGCAAAGTGTTTATCCAACGAAGAAGAAACTGGTAATAAAAAATGAGATCGAGACAATGGAGTTTAAAGTAGAAAAAGATGGGTGGCCAAATCTTGAATGCCAAGATGGAAGAGTAGTCTTTGGAGAAGGGATGGCGTAGAATATAGTGATGGGTTGGGGTTGCTTCGGTCACACATACAAATCATTCTCAACCTTGTCATGGAGTAATAGGCTCCCCGTGTTGAGATCCTTTACCTGAAATGATGTAGGAAAGAATGCCACATAGACGTTATTAGCATTACACAAGCGGTAAACTGAAATCAAATTCTTGTGAATATGTGGAACATATAAGATATCACAAAGCTGTAGATTTCCATTAGATGTGGGTAGAGTAGAGAAACCTGTTTGTGTGATAGGGAGGCTAGAACCATCGGCTATGACAACTTCTTCACCACCGTTGTAAGGATGATGAAGAAAGAGAATTTGGAGATCCAATGTGAGGTGATGAGTAGCACCACTGTCAATGAGCCAATTCTATGATGAGTATGGTTGAGTCGCGTCTAAATTAGCTCGCGGTTGCCAAGGAAGATTCATGCATGGCTGAGGCATGGAACCATTGTTGGAAGACAACTAAGAGCACCGTCTTGCACTATGGCTAAAAATGCCACATAGTTGGCATTTTCCTTGATATCCTCATTGTCTCTGATCAGAGTCTGTGGTTACCAAGAGTTGGTGTTGTGCGACTGATTTTGCCAAGTGTTGTTGTGGTGTCGAGTGGTGGAATAATTGTTGTTCGGTTTGACGTTAGATGGACCTCTGTATGCAGCATTTGTTGTGATTGGTAGATCCGATGAGAAGGATTGACGAGCCTGCAACTTTAACTCATGATTAATGAGTTTTTCATGGAACTGAGTCATGGTGGGTGGAGTCTCATGACCTTCTATCTGCTCAACAACAATCTTGTACTCCTCTGGAAGACCTTCCAGAATAGCCTCGATTTGATCCTCCAAGTCAATAGATTTTCTCAATAATGCTAGCTGATCAAAACGAGACTTGAAGTCTTGCATATACTCATCAACGGATTTTGTTCTTTTTTCCACTGCTTGATTTGTTGTTTAACTTGCCTAAGATGTCCTCTGGATGGCTTTGCATACGTGGCTGAGAGTGTTGACTAGATCTCTTCAGAAGTTATCTTGGTATAGAGAATGGGTTGAATGGAAACAGAGATAGCACCAAGTAAGGTGCTATATAGAAGCTTATCCTATCGCTTCTAGATCTGATAAGCTGGGTTAGGAGATACACGAGTCTCAATTGTTTGCATAGGAGGAGGAATGATAATATAACCATCGATATAGCCGGCTAGATCATACCCATCCAAGAGAGCATGAACCTGACGACGCCACGTAATATAGTTTGTGGCAAAGAGTTTTGTAACGTTGGTCATGTTGACATGAAGCAGCGTTGGAGTTTCAGAGACAATGACAGTCTCATGAGATGAGTTTGGAGAGGATGCCATAGAGAAGAAAAAAAATCGATGAATTTGAAAAATAAAGATGGCGGCTATTAGGTTAGGTATCGATGTGCTCTGATACCATGTAGAGTATTGAACTGAATGATAATATTAGATGAATGAATTACAATATATATACACGATATTAAGTATAAACTAATTACACAATTAACCCTTTCTTTAATTCTCTTATAAAGGGATCCAATCATCCCACTAGAAACTTGTTGCATCACCATTCCCAATATTTGTCTTCAAGAATTTTCTTGTCATTGCTCGCAGTTTAAGTAGATTTGCTTATGCCAAGAAACCCACAATGAGCCACTCGATGTGAACAGTAACCAGATAAGCCGCATATTTAATGTAGTAATCAAAACCGAGAAATCACGTAATCCTAGTCCTCCCTCTTTTCGTGGTAAATAGACAGTGCTCAATGCCACATTTGCTTTCCTTCAGTTCTCTATATTACCTGACCACATGAACCATGAGCATAGAGATTCGATCTCTCTAATGCAACCCTTTGGCAAGATGAAAGTTGAAATGCAGAATATAACTGAAGCAATGAGTTGAGTTCTACCTACAAAAGAGAGACTTTTGACGGTTCATCCAGTGAACTTCTTCCTGATTTAATCTATCAGAGGTTCATAGTCTACAACTCGCAGTTTCTTACTCATTAATGGCAATCAAAGGTGCATGATTGGAAGAGTTCCAAGTTGAAAACCATCTATGTTCAGATTGCTTATGTATGCCTCAGAAATCCTCACCACAAAAATCTCTGTTTTTCCCTTTTTCATATGTAGCCCAGACCAACCAACAAAGTCAACAAAGTTTTCTTGGATTCCATGCAAAGAAGAGCTACTTCCATAAAAAAAAAAGATCATAAGATCATCCGCAAACATCAAATGAAACAAGGCTAATGTTTTGGGATGATATAAGATGTAATCCGAAGAGTATCTTGAATCTAGCAACTTTGAGAAGACATGCATGACAAGCACAAAAAGATAAGGGGACAAAGGATCTCCCTGTCTCAATCCATTGGTGCTTCTGAAGTAGCCTCCCAAAGTGCTATTCACCAATAGAAAATAATGGTGATGCGAGTCATTCTGAAATCCAATTAATGAAAACTTGTGGCAGATTTAAACCCTTGAGGACAACCAAAATGAAATCCCATCTCACTGAGTCGAATATATTGCGCAAGTCAACCTTAAGCATTCCTCTTCTTGATATATTCCTTCTATTGTAGCCTTGAATCAATTTAGTTGCAAGCATAACATTTTCAGTGAATAATCTACCTGGAATGAAAGCTGACTGCGTGTTTGAGATGACTTGTGGTAGTATATCTTTCAAGCGGGTCGCTAGCAGTTTTGAGATAGCCTTATACAATGTGTTGAGGCATGAGATTGGTCTAAAATACGCAGGAGATGTAGCATTTGTGATCTTAGGGATAAGACCAAGTTGGCTGCATTCCATGACTTAAGTAATTTTCCAGAGGTGAAAAACTCTTGTATGGCTGCGGTCACTTATGAGCCAATGATGGGCCATGAAGCAATGAAGAATTCCACCGTAAATCCATATGATCTGCTTGCCTTGTTTCTAGGTATTGAGAATATTGCATTCTTAATTTCCAGAGGAGTGAATTGTGCACCAGCTGCTTCATGCTGAACTGCATAGCATGAGAAATCAAGCATAGATGTTACATCTGATTGCTCAAACACACAAGGTGAACAAGAAGATGCCATTAATTCAGAAAAGTAGTCCACGCATAAGCTATGAATACCGGCCTGCGAATCAATCATATTTCCCTCTTCATCCAGTAGAAATGGAATATTATTGAAGCCTTTCCTCATGTTTATAATTTTGTGGAAGTAGTTGGTATAGTTGGTACATGAATCTCCATCCTTTAACCAGTTGAGGTAAGACCTTTGCTTAAAATAGTTTTGCTCTGCATTGGAGAGAATTTTCCATTTCTGGTGTGCCTCTACTACAGCTTCAACATTCCCAGTGGTAGGTGAAGAGAGTAAAGCAGCCTGAGAGAGAAGCAACAAATTGTGTGCTTCCTTGGATCTCAATTCAACTTGGATCTCAATTCAATGCTAGAGTAGTTTCTTCTGCTGTAATCTCAAATATGCTTCTTTAAGGCTTGAAGTTTTTTTGTAACTCTGAACATATCTGAGCCGATGAAGTTGAAGGACAACTTATGAGCCACCAGTAGTAAGAAATCGTCACTCTGAAGTAGGTAGTTAAAAAATCAGAGTTGATTCTTTTATTTTGGTCGAGGAGAATCCAAGAAGACAGAACAGCAAGAGTGGTCAGAGAAGTCAGGCCCAGAGAATAAACCAGGATTTAGGAAAAAATGACAACCATATATCATTGACCAAAATGTTTTCAATTTTCAGAAAATAATTAGTCATAATCATATATTAAGGCAATCTTTTTAACATAGTTAATCTAACGACGTTGACGATCAATGTAGGTTTTAACATTATTTTGTAAATTTGTGTCTATTTTTTGAGTTCATGTATGAAACGGCCTAATGGAAAAAGTTCAATTAGTTTTTGGCCGTTTTCGCGCCAAATCAATTGCCACTTAATGGTCGTTAACGACTATTTAACGGGTGGAAAACTGTTGACTAACGACGTTGACGGTCAATGTAGGTTTTAACATTATTTTATACTTTCGTGTCTATTTTTTGAAATTTTAAGTATTTCATGTAGAAATACCCAAAACCATCGAGTTCATGTATGAAACGGTCAGAGGGAAAAAGTTCAGTTAGTTTTCGACCGTTTTCCCATCAAATAACCACTTTCCACTCATTACATTCATTACTAATTAACTTTGAGTTGGAAGTTGATAATCTAATAATCTATATATATATATGTATACACATTTAAAGACGAACAACTAATAAACCAAGTGGTCTTGATTTAATGATTTTCATTTAGGAGAAAATTGTCCTATTGGTCTAGATTAAGAATCAATTCTCCTCAAGCGCGAAACGTTAGTAAATGTCCACTTAGCCAGAGACATTTACATGAATTTTTCCAGCTTCCAAAGAGATTAAAGTTAATGGGAATGATGTGTCGACCCTCAATATTAAATAATACGCGGTGGTCGAAATCGGCAATCCAGTAGAAAGTGAAACCTTTCGGTTAGAAAACAAAGATAAACTAATATTTGTTTTCTTTTTTTACTATAATTTTTGGGAAACAACAGTCTCGTACCAACTGCCAGTCCGATCCCTTATCGGGATCATCGTTATATTTATTGTGGGACTACGGTATCTGAAGAAAGGGAAACTCTCGCTTGAAGTGTTTTGTTATATTTTTATTTTTTCATTCATTCGTTTTTCCTTTCGGACATGCCATAAGTAAATAAAACCATCCCTACAATTTTGTTTGAAACAATCGTTTGAAATGAATGACCCAATTCGCAAATAATATTTTATATGAAAAACCCCAAACTCACAAAATTATTTTTATAAGGAATGACCAAACTTACAAAATTCTTTTAATAAAAAAAGACTAGAAATTATGATTATTAGTTTTCAGTAAACAAGAATATTTTCATTAAAAATGACCAACTTACGAAATGCTTTAAATATCAAAGACTGCAAATTATTATGATTAGTTGTCAAAAAGTAAAGTATATATTTTTAAAACGACCCGACTTACAAGTATTTTTATACAATAGCTTACACCAAGTCGTATTTGAATTATTGTCATTTACTAATATTAATCATTCAAATAAAGTCCATTTTGCACAACATATTATATATACATACTAAACAGTAATAATAATCAGTGACAGGGAGACAATTTTTTTAAATAATTGTTGTTAACTTATTTCGGATACGATCAATCACATGCCATCTATGCATGATCAAAATGAGAAATCTATTTAAGAAGAAGCTTTCCTTCATTATTTCACACATCAAAATATTTGAAATATATCTTTTTTTCTTTTCTTGTTTTTAAACGTGAAATATATTTTTCTTTCTAAATAGTATATATGGCTCCTTATTCAGAGAAGGTATTAAATGACTCTGGTAGGAGTGTATTCGTATACATGGCTGATGGTAAGGCATTTTCTCTTGGCAATGGAGACTCTTGGTCGATTAATGACTATATTAGTGCTGACATATATACAAAGATTGAAAGAAATTCTGGAGATGCTTATGGATTTAAACTGAAGTACGACACAACTGTGAACAAAAAGTAATCGTTGGATTTAAGGGTTTGTTGGTGAGTGAACAAAAAGTGACACAACTGTTGCTGTGAATGAGATTGGGCAGAATTAGGAATCGAAGAAAATCACAGTGTGGTGATGTTGCACTTGGCTGTATAAACAAGATTGCGTAAATTTGTTTATAAAGATTCTTCTTACTCAACTCGTTTCAGTGTCATACAAGTCTTAAACAGCCTACAACCAGTACATTAGGCTTCCGGTTTTTCAGAGCTTATGAATGTTCTATAGGAAGCTGGACATGTCGTGGCCGCTGATATTCTGATATCTCAAAGAGCTACACAAATTACAAGACAATTAATAAACAAAGAAACAAATATTTCAACAGGCAAACGATGTCCGAGATGAGTTGTTTCACAAACAAATTAATTCAGCATCTTTATTCAAATGTTTTATTTTCAATTCCATACAAAGGAGTCACAACTCGTACAAACTTGGAAGCACAAAGCAGAGAAGGAAACATGGTTTTGTCCTCGAAGATAGGAACAATAAAACCCACACTTATTACTTGCAAAAACAGAAAGAAACAGGAAAACGAGACTTTGAGTCAAATGACTAAATCAGATTATTGTCTTCTTCTGCATAAGATTAATGACTAAATAAGATATTGGCGATATCAAATCAGTCTGGTACGTCTCAATACTTCATCACGCCTGATGGTAAGCCGCCATTATATGTTCTTCATGGCCCCCCTAAGACTGTCAATGCTTATCTCAGTGATACAAATGATACGAAGATTGAAGAAAAACAAGATGATGTTCGAAGATATCTGCTGAAGTACGATAATAATTACAAGAATAATTACAATATAATGATTAATGATACTGTTGGCAGGAATAAAGGCATTGCAGATACTGCTATTTGTACATATTATAATGAAGAGGAGGTTGATATAGACATATTTTCAGATACAATCAAGATATCGCGCTCTTCAAAAGATTCAAGGGTATATAAACCAGATGGTGAGCTCTCAGAATATTATAAAGTTGTTGTTGCAAGTCACAAGAATGATGGAGGTATTGAAGTCACAGGACTTGATGAAAACGAAGGAGAACCATCCGAAAACTAAGTCATTCCACCAAAAAGTCTCATTTTCCTTTTATATATACATTTCTGTTTTTGCAAATAACACAGTGGCTTTATGTTCTTGTAAGGACAAACCCACACTTTCTTTTTCTTGCTTTATGCTTCCATGTGTGTAGGAGTACTTGAGACTCCATTGTAAATTTAAAATAAAACACATGAATAAAGGCTTATTATGTGTTTCTATTGAAATATTTGTTCTTCTCTTTTAAATGCAAATAGTTTTGGTAGCTAAGTGTTTTATACTTTTGGAAATTTTGCTCCTTTTATAGTCAATGTAGAACTTTTTTGTTCAAAGATTGAAAATATACAAGCTTAAACTTGATTTATTTGTGAATCGATCAACAGAGTTTAAAGATTAAATTCGATAAAAACGATGGTTATAGAGTTAGGCAAATGCTAGATATTTGTTTGTATATGAAATACTGTAATTGTATAATGACATATTTGTTTGTATATGAAATACTGTAATACTGTAATTGTACAATTACAGTATTTAACCCAGTTGAACCGATTTTTTAATTTTATTATATATATTATAATAATCAAATTATATAAAACTATTTTAAATACGAATATTATGATAATGTGTAAAAAGTATAATATATTTGATAATATTTAAGTAGAAAAAAAGAAGAGAAATGATACAAATATTCTACAAAATTATAAAAAAAAATTCTTATTTCAATAGTATATATATAACACAATGCATATTAATAAATATATATAAAACTATCTACTACGATTATTTATGATTTATGAATATTAACATTATAAAAACTATTTATATTAGTTATAAATTATAATCAATAAATTGTAAAAGAGTATAAAATAAATTAAATTTATGGTGTAAGTTTTTGATTTTAAGACTTTTGGATTCCATTTTATAAAAGAAAAGTAAAATAAATACAAGATTTGAAAAAGTATAAGTTAACCGGGTTTTAATATTAACATGAGTCACATATTTTGCTGGTTTTGTCTGGTTTTTTCGGTTTTACCTAAATCCGGGTTTATTTCAACTCAGACCGGCCAGTTCGGTATAGTTTTCAAAACACTGATAAAAAAATAATTTTTAGACTTTATTATTTATGGAATGTTAAGTTTTTGTTTATTATTTCATTATATGATAGTTTGCAAGATAAACACTAAATATTTTTGCGAAATTAATTTTTATATAATTCTAGACTTTTTAAAATTTCCTATAATGGCATGAGATGTAAATAACATGACAACTAAATGTTATAGTTTCAAAATGCTACAGTTTTACTCTATATAATGTTATAGTTCCAAAATGAAACAGTTTTTTTATTTTATAAGTATGTTAATGTTTCATGAAAATGAAAATTGGTAGGGATTAGCCTACAAAGTTGGTTACATGTCAAAAAATAATAAAAAGCATGTAAGCAAAATCAATCGGTCCTACAACACAATAAAAACAATGGAGCTTTCAGAGTCGAAGAAGCGATACATCAACTATAGGGGCAAAATAATTAACTGGTTAAGATAGAAGATAAAAACGGAGAAGCCAAAGCGAGAGGACGTCGCTCACCGAAAGCCCTAGAAGATGGGCCGTCAACAGCATAGTAGCAGAAGCTGCCATACACTTACATTACATGTGCTAAGTGAGCGAAGTTCAAGGTACTATCTATGAGCTATCCCACGGAGGAACCAAAACCACCAAAGAAAACGAAATTGAAGCTCCACCTACCCAAACTCTTCCCCGAGATTGGCTAGAACAAAGGTCCGCTAAACATAATTGAGGTCTTACTAGACCCACCAAACACCTAGCAACTCAGGCCAATCTCCAAACCCAACCAAGCTAAAACACCCGCACAAACTACACTAGCCTTTTACGGAAGCAAACTTATAATCAGTCCATCAATATCAATATGAAATTGATGAAGTGATAAAACTATTTTGAAAATTACATAATAAACGTCTTAAAGGAAGCTATAGGATGACAAAACTAGTCGAACTAGAGCAAACCCTCACACGCAACTCATGTCATTTTCACAAAGCAGCGACCTATCTTCAACCACAAGACGAACACCAAGCAAAAATTCAACAACCTAAACTAGACTACACAAGCGACGCAACTGACCCAATTAAGGACCCGAGCAAAAAAACAAGGCTAATACTTAGGCTAAAGTTGTCCCCATACTAAATCCCTAAGAAGAGCCGCAATTTAATCACACATGGATGGGTTGATTAACTGTATCAGCGATTACTGGCAAGAGAAAAAATTCTGGCGAGACTCGATACCAGCAAGAGACACCAGCCACTCCAGCTTTCCGTCACGTCCTCGAGAGAAGGAGAAGAGGAGCTTTCCGGCAGTCAGATTGGAAGGAACAGAGTAATACAACAAGTTTTAAACCCTATCAATTTCTACTGCAAATCAGCAATCAAAGTAGTAATGTAGGGGTCGAATTTACAGAGACCAAGAGTCACACTATCAATCTTTTAGACTAAAATTCAAGGTAAGACAAATCGGGTTGTTTAGGTTATCAAGTAACAAAAGCGAATAAATATGATTTAAATTCAATAAATAAAAACACCAAGTTCAGGGAAATTCTTCCAGAAATTAGAATGATAAATTCAACCATTATTCAGGGAACAAATAAAACCGTCTTAAACTCAAAACACACAATTTATAGCTAATCCACTTATGTGGCATCAACTACTTTGTCTAGCAACCTAGAATTCTAACTTCCGTTGATCCTAAAAATCTTAGACAAGCATTAGGTTCAGGTTTGATATGTTCACAAACTTGCCTTAGATCAACTTCCACAGTCTAAGGACAACTGCTCACCAATTGCTTTTTCATGCTTTTAAACAATCACTTTTGGTGCATTAAACAACGTAGAGATCAAAAGCTAGGCGATTAAGGTAACTTAAGCATTAAGTTTACAAGATGTGAAGAACCCTAAAATAATCTCTATCTAGCTTCCATTCATTCATTCATCAAACCCTAGAAAATCCCTAAACTTGATTAGGGAACTACTCACACATAAAAGAAAGAACAATCAAGAAGAAAGATATAAACATAATGAAATACTAAATTAAATAAAAGAGGGTTTAGAAAAACTTGGAAGAGAGAAAAAGAAGATATTCAGATCTAAAATCTGATGGGAGATAAGTGTGGCTGCTCCCCCTTTTAAACCTAGGGTTTTTGTTCTCTAAAAAGGAGTTGGACCTTAAACAAATAGGCCCAAATGAAATAACATGTGTTTTTGACAAAAGATTGGTGCAGCTCTTTTGGGACCGATCGGTCCACTTATTAAAACCGATCGGTCTCATCTTTTTTGATCCATTCTTCGGATCACTTTCTCTCAGATCTGTCTCCAAGTCTCCAAATCAACTCCAAATCACCTGAAAATGATTCAAAACATGCAAGAATGCGACACAACACTCTTAGGACTCTAGAATGAAGAATATGCAAGTTATTAGTCGAAATATGAGAATAAATGGGTCCTAAGTGACTAAACCAATGCAAAAACAGATATGAAATTAGGCTAAAATTCATGTATATCACGGAGAAGGGAAGAGAGACCTTCACCGAGACTGAAACTCAAAACCATCGCTGACCACCTTGATAGCAGGAGATGGAGAAGATCCCGATGATGAAGATGCTTCCAGCCTCCGAGCGGAACGAGGAGGTCGAAAGAGAAGATGAAAAGTGATGAACTTTTACACCCAGATCTGTCGCGCGTTTGCCTGAATCAGTCTAGGAGAGATAGCCGGAGAAGAAGATATGCAGACGGCGTCCCTTTTCCGGCGGCGGTGTGAAATGCTTCAGTTTTATTCTATAACATTTAATTAGTTTTCGTGTTACTTACATTCTATGTCATTAACATTTTCTCTGGTATTTCAAGATTCTTTAGTGGAAAGACTTTCATGGAACTCCACTCTCCACCTACATTTGATAAAAAGCACACGAACGTTTGATCTCTTTAGTTTGCTACACAAATCTATAAGACACAATTAATAGGAATTTACACGAACGAATATTTCAATAGGTAAACACATTCAGTCTTTATTTAATATTTTATTTTCAATTCACAATGGAGTCACAACTCCTACAAACTTGAAAGCACAAAACAGAAAAGTAAACATGGGCTTGTCCTTGAAGATCAGGAACAATAAAACCGTCACTTATTATTTGCAAAAGCAGAAACAAACAAGAAAACGAGACTTTTGAGTTTTGAGTCAAATGACTTAATCGGTCTTGGTGGTGTTTTGGGTTGAGCCTTCATCGTCTGCAAGTGCGCATTTAATCAGATTACTGTTTTCTTCTACAACCTCATTACCTGGAGGCTCAAATCCTTTAAGTATAAGACCTCCTCCATCTTTTCTTGTTGCAGTAACCATTGTATAATAATTAATAGATCCAGCATGAGATATCCCAAGCTGATCATCTATACCCCATAGAGTGATATCATTAAAATTTACATTTATATTAACATATCCTGAATCATCCTTTACATGAAGTTCAGAATCTGGAACATCAAAACTCTTACCAACACTATCATTAAGAGCAATAATGTCATTGTTGTTGTACTTGAGCCGATATGCTTTAAAATCAGGATCCTGTATATTAATCTCCGAATATTCGTTAGTACTACTAATATAGGCATTAATAAACTTAGTATCTCCATAATTAAGAGGAAACCCCTGACTACCAGGGCCAGGCGGCGACGCGTATATGTGTATACGTTTCGTAGAATTATTATGAACCCTCCTTATCCATGGAGTCATCTCGTATAGATATATATATGTGTGTGTGTGTATATAATGATGAAAAGTATTTCAAATGTTTTGATGTGAAAAATAATGAAGAAAGAAACTCTTCTTATATAGATTTCTCATTTTGATCTTAAGGGCTCAGATCTTTGGACTTTCCTTCTAATCCAATGGATGAAAATTTGGGGGCTATTAATGGAACGAGGAGGTTATATTATCGGAGACGCAATCACATGCAATGACTAATATAATAATCTATCTATACGCATTTATACTTCATGTATCTAATGGCCTATTTGATTTTTCTTAAGGAGGTCGAAATGAAAATAGACTGTATGTGACGAAGAAAATGATGAATTCTTGAGAGGACTGGCCAGCTTTCATCATTTACCTCGAAAATTTTGTAAAATTGAAAAGTAGTTCAGAGTTTTTTGTCTTCATCTTATCTCTTGTTCGTTGAATCACATGGCGCGAAGACCCAACTCACAAATTATTAAGAATGACCTAGTTTACGAAATAATGTTTTATAGAATAGAATGAACTAACTTACAAAATAATTTTAATAAAAAAGACTACAAAATATTTTTATTAGCCGTCAAGAAAATAATTATTTTTATTAAAAATGACCCAGTTTACAAATATCTAGTATACATTAGTTTACACCGAGTCTTATTTAAAATTATTTTTATTTACTCATATTAATCTTTCAAAAACAATTTATGTTTGTCGAGGACAGGTGACCTAGTAGTAATGTTTTCTTTACAAATCGTTAGACATCAAAGTTCGAACTTTATCTCTGTAGTGGAAATGTGAGATTAAAACGCCATCATACCAGTTGACTAAACAAAAGACAGTCTACGTTTCACAACATAATTTATATATTCAACACAATGATAAATAATCGCATGGGAGAAGAAAATATTAGAATTTTTATTAAGTTATATACTCGGGTTACATTATCAATTACGTGCTCTTTTGCTCCATTTAAGACATCTACAACATTTCTGTCATAATATTGTTTAATAATTTCGGTACATCTTGATTTTGGTTTATCTATATCCTTAATTAATATCCCAACCTTCACAAAATGCAAAAATATTGTGGAGATCGTAAACATTTTAAACAGAACAACAAATAGATGGTTTATGATTGATGATGTAAATTAATATTTTTTATATATCTGGCCTGCCATTGATTATTATTGTGTTGATAATACCACATGGTGTAAACAAACTTATAAATATTTGTAAGTTGAGTCATTTTTTAATATAAAAAGATAGTATTTTTTTTTTACAACTAAATTGAAATAATTTGTTAGCTTTCTTATTAAATATGTATTGTATTTGGGTCATTTTTAACAAAAATATTGTAAGTTAGGTCGCTTTATAAAATATTATTCGTGAGTTGAATAATTCTTAATAAATATATAGTTTGTAAGTTGAGTCATTTCTAACCAATGTACCACACATTACTGTACCATTGATGCAAATAATATCTTCTACTCTTTGCTTCCTTGTACGTGGGAAAGTGGATAATGGACTTCTGGAAAAGTTTATCGCATTTAGTCAAATGGTTAAATATCTATTTTATATAGTAAAATTTGATTTTAATAATTGCGTTATTTTATATATATATAATTTAGGATTTGAGTTATGAATTAGCTTTTACCGATCAAATTATTGAAAAAAGAACATTGCCTAGGTACCAAAGAGATTTGCCCAATGATTAATGAGACGAGTGAAGAACATAATTCTCGTGCTTGGTTATATCAAAACTTTCTAAAGAAAGTTTTTTCCGATGAGAAATTTCTGACGACTATCCTTTTTGTTGGGAATATCATCAAATTTGAGATTTTTTTTCGTTTTCTTTTTCTTGTAGATCTCTCTGCTAAGCCGAGACTTATTCATGCATGGGACTCATCATTAAACTGGTTTCAACAGCTGAAAGAGTGAGTTGAAATAAGTATGAAACTATAGAAATGTTTACTAAAAATGAAAACAGATTTTTAGTTTCGTATGTGATCTTTTTAATTTTTTTTTAGTTTCATATTTTGTATTTCACCCCAGTTCCAGTTTCGGTAATAAATTCAAATTTTATCAAAAAAATTAAAATGAAAACAGATATTACTTACTCTTCTTGAGAAATTTATGTTTGTTTTTATTTAATAAAAATATAGATAAAATGATGAATAGATACGTTGAACATTTAAATCTTTATATATTAAAGCGGATGTCCCTTTACATTTTACACTTTAATTTACGTGTTATAAACTATATGATAAAATTAACCTATGATTTAGACCGGTTAATTTTTTGTTACTAAGCTATTGATTAGGTAAATTTAAATATGTGATTTTATTGATCCAAAAAATCTTGCATTATCCTCTAAATTTAAATTTGAATATGTAGATTCTTTTTTTTTTTTGTCGTGTGAATATGTAGGTTCTAATCTTAGCCGTGTATTTAAATTTATTTTTTTAAATCTTGATCGTTCATTTAAAAAATAATAATAAGTAATATATATTTAGAAAATATTTGTTTAAGAAAAAATGGAAGGAATATTCTTTTAAGAAAAACTAAGCATTAAGAATATTCGGGTACTCGGGTTTGGGTCAGATTTTTTTGGGTTACGGATTTTTACTTCTTTTGCTTTAAGACTCATTCGGATATTTTTATTTTTCTGGGTCGGGTTCGGTTTGGTATATATTGAGTTCGATTAGTTTTATATAAAAATAAAAATTAATAAAGATTTAATAGAAAAAACTTTTAAAAAAATTCAAAATTTAATAGAAATATATCGGGTACAAATACGATTCTTGATTCGGTTCTGGTTCAGATTTGAGTTTTGTTTTCCGGGTACATAAATGTATGATACATTCTGGTACTTTGTCGGGTTCGGCTCTTCTAAATCGGGTTTTAGTTCTTTTGAATTAAAACTTATTGGAGTATTTTTATTATTCAGATCGGTTTCACAGTTCGTTATACCTGGACATTTAATCTAAAAAAACTTAACTCCATGCTATAACGTGGTTATCTAGTCATATAGATAAAATGATGAATAGATGCGTTGAAAATATAGATAAAAATTATATAATATAATTTACATAACACATATATAATTTTTTCTCTGACCGTCTAAGTATATGTCATTATAATAGAATGCTTACATTATACAATGATGAATTTTTATATAATAATTTATACATACACACATTTATACGTTATAAAGAAAAGAAAAAAGCAAACACAAATTACTAAAGATGGAAGAGGTCTTTATACAATCCCGCGACGGCGACTAATAATTAACACAATAACAATAGCAAATTTGGTATATATGAGTCGCTGAAACTAAAACATCAATAAGAAAATGGTTATCATGGCAGTCGCTAAAAACGTTAGCGACATCAACGACTATTAACTTTCTTCATTTTTTGATATTTTTTCAGTCGCTGATTTTTGTTTCTTCAAAGTGCATATTGATTATAGCCTTTATTTTTACGTCGCTGTCATTGATCGCGCGACTTAGTAAAGAATAGGGCTTAACTACTATAGATCGGTTTTTCGTTTACTCTAGTTGGTAAACAACAATTTATGTTACTCATCGTTTTTTTTAAGAGCTAGGGTATCTAAAAGGATCATGACGTCTTCGCTTTACTTTAGTTTTTGTTTTTTTTTTGTTAATTAAGGAGGGGTTTGGATCGAAACCGAAAGCTACCTTCCAGAAGTCGGACGCGATCCGGTTTAGACATTCAGTGGCTAAATAGAAATGATTTAACAATTTCGCACTTGAGCGAAATCAATCTCTAGTCTAAACCAATAAGACGACTTCCTCCTCAAATGGAAACTATTAGACCACCACCACTTGATTAGTTATTGTCATATTTTAAATCATTCATTCATGCTAATCTAGCTACTACTACTATATATATGAGTTACATTGATAAGTTGAGCATATTTGGTGAAGAAGGTGCATCGGTTCACTCCAACAACATATTGAGTTGATAAGGAAACTGTCTTTAGTGTCAAATCTGGAAAGGCGATTTGAGACGGATTCCAGTCTAAATCCTCCGTCTATTATAGATGGTCGCAAATGTAAATATTGTCTGGATTCCGTTTGAAATTCGAGACGAATTCAGAGAGATAGTATCTATCTAAAATTTCAGACGAAACATGATGAACATTGTTTGTCAGGTGTTCAGACAATTTCCGACAATTTATATCTAAACCGTTTATAACAATTGAAACGGCATTTTGCCATCTAACATTTCATATGACTTATGACAATTTACTATTGAGACAGTTTAGCCATTTTTTCTTATAGTGGAATACTACATGACCATATATATATATATATATATATATATTTTGTTAATCGAGAGATTTTGGTTTTTAAGGGACCATCTACTCCGACTACCATATATATATATACTTAAACAATTCTTCTAATATTTCCGTTTATAACTAGAAGAAATATTTCAGTAGCCAATGATACCAAAAACTTGGTGTTGCGTTGTGTAGATGATTTCTAATTAAGGCGACCAAGCATCTTTCCTTCCCTAGGAGCGGTCATCCTGCAATGGCACCCAACTTATAAATTTTGTTATTTATAAACACCAATTATTTGTATTAAGAATGACCCCACTTACAAATATCTATACGTTAGTTCACACCAAGTCATATTCAAATTATTTTCATTTACTCATATTAATCACGACATATTGCATATACTCAACACAATACATATATTTTTATCATTTTTTTCAGATATAATAACGTAGATAAGCACGAAATATATATTTTTACATATATTTATACTTTTATATATGATAAAAATATATGTATATGTAGTTATCTATATTTCTATATTTATTTATAATATTTATATGTGAGATATATATATATATTTAATTTTTTTTTTTTTTTGATAAATCGAGTTCCGGATCTTTAACCCGTAGGAATATATTTAAATTATTCGGGATATATTATAATCACATGTCATCTATAGTCCGTAATAACATTAGCTGCTAATATCGGTTGTAAAAATTATTCGGGATATTTTATCGTATTCGTAATCTCCCAACCATAACAAAATGTAAAAATATTGTAGAGATTATAAAACTCTTAAATGGAGCAAATAATAGATTGGTATGTCATGACTCATGAGATGATGTAATTGAATAAGTCAATAACAGGTTTTAAGCCCTTTAACAAAGAAAAAGGAAAGAGGAATTTGTGAGTCAAATTTTTTTTTTTTTTTTAATGAAAAATTATTTGTAAGTTGGATCATTTTTAGTAAACATAATTTGTAAGTCGGGTCATATTATTTTTTTAAATAATACACGTACATTACGACATAATTGACATGCAAAGGTGTTTTCCCTCTAAGAATCCTGAAGAACCAAAGGAAGTGTTAGTGTTTACGGTCGCATACTCTAACCAAACTAGCGTCGAAGTAGCTAAGAGCATTGTCTACGTACTAGTCCTAGTCCTAGTCCTGAGCATATAGTCCATAAGCGAAATCTGAACCTATCCAACTGAACCATTTAGACTTCGGAGGTATTTAAATAACCAAATGGTTTTTGATTACATGTTATTTCGGGTTCAATTTTTAATCGAATTCGAACCGAACCCGAAAATATAACCAAAGTCGTGAGGGCATAAAGTTCATATCCGAACCCGAACCTATCCAATCGAACCATTTATAGTAATAAACGGTTATAAACATGTATTTTGGGTGCAATAACCGATCTAAAACCGAATCTATTGATATTATACAACTCTAAAACCAAACCGAACCCATACCAAATTCGAACTGAACCCGAACCAAATTCGAACCGAACCCGCACCAAAACTTAATAATAACTGAATGAATCTTATATCTTGAAATCGAAAAATCGAAAATCCAAACCAACCAAACCGATAACTGAACGGTCCGGAACGCCCAGCTACTACGTACCAAAGTATATATATATATATATATCCCTACATGTTTACAGAAATGATGAATAGATGCGTGAACATGTAAATGTGTGTAGGTTTATTATTATATTAATGATGTAAGCATTCTAATTATAATGATACACTTGATCCTTATAATTAATTAGCCATTGGAAGTAATTGCTTCTAAGTTAAATAATATAACCTCCTCGTTCCATTGCCCCCAAGTTTGATCCGTTGAATTAGAAGGAGAGTGGAAAGATGTGAGCCGTTAAGATGAAAATGAGAAATCTATTTAAGAAGAAGGTTTCCTTCATTGTTTCTCACATCAAAGAATCTGAAACATTTCTTCTTCTTCTTCTAAATATAGTATCTATATATATGGCTCCTTGGTTAGAGACGGTCTCGAACGTATCTGGTAAGAATGTATACATATACATGTCTGATGGTAAGGCATTTGAGCTTGAGC
>WJSH01007047.1:1872-19521 GCA_009757365.2 Lepidium campestre | reverse complement strand
GGGAAGGCTTGTTAGGGATTTAATGGTTGCTAAAATTTACATAAAACTATGATTTGGTTTCCATATTCTTCTAACTTTTTCTTGGTTTGCTCTTATTTTGTGAGAGTTTCTTCTTATATATAAATGGTGACATATATTTTACGTCGATGATCTTATTGTTTAGGGTTATCAATCTAGAACTCTACAAAATGTTAAATCTGTAATTTGAAACTCAGAACCAACCACAGTTTTGAATTGTAATCTGAAACTCAGAACATAACGTTTTAAAGCAAAAATCATTTGGGTAAAGCAAAAGAACATGAGATCTTTCCTCAATGGGCAAAGTATGTCCGCATTTTAAGGCATACTTGATTGAGAGTTGTATACAAACATCCTCAATTCAAAAGGGTTTAATTATTAGGCCATTTGCATCTGAACATTTTAATTATTATGAGTTAAACCACTTGTTGATTATATTGGTCTCATACATACCCGAATCATTTATCTTAACCTTTATTAAAAAAAAAACATCCATCTTCAACAATAGTAATTCCAGAGAATAACTCAAGATTAGATTATATCGATATACTTTAAATTTATACATTGTTAAAATTTTAGATATGGAGTCGAATAAACTTTTAAATTTTTTTTAATACTTTAGGTACATATATTTTTGAAAATTTATGTTTGGTTAAATAGATCAAAAGTTCTTTACAAAAAAAAAAAAAAAGATCAATTGCTTTCTATTTTTGGTATATTATTGTTATCAATAACTTAAAAATGAAGATCTGAGCGATGGATAGTTAGCCATGTAGTGCACTATACAAGGTTGTTACTTGTACTACAGTTTTAATCTGAGCTCCAATGTTTGTGGGAAAATCTGGGTGAACAGTCATCTTTTTATAGTGCTATTGCAATTTGGGCATTTGATTGGATCATGTCTTACCAACAAGCTTATCAGACATCTTTAAATCATAACACTATAACAACTCTAGTATAAATACTAAACCAACCGATTCTAATTGAATCATAATAATTAAAATAATTTGAGGGAAACCATACATTTATCAATTTTAATTTTGATTTTTGTTCCAAAACTAGCGCATGACATGTTTCCAAGAAATAATATTATATATGGTATGACATGTTTTCATATGTTACATATTTTAATATCATTGATATGTCAATTTCATGTTATATAACTTTCGTGCATTGCTTGTTCGTACAAGTGTCAAACACACAAGGCATTAAATTTTTTTTTTTGAGATAAAACTATTTAATTACACTACAATATATGTTTTCATAAAATAAAAAAAATCCTAATTACTGACAGTCCAAATATAAGAAAATGACTTAACAAAGATAGAATGATAGTTGAACTAAAAAAAAAGTTTGCCTTCAAATTTCTAGTTATTAAATTTGAGTCATTATATTCGAATCTAGTAAATAGTTTTAATTTTTAAACATCAAAACAAGAACATTAATTTAATTAACTAGAAGATAAAAGTAAATTATTTTATATGCAAAAGCAAAAGAAATATGGAAGAGTTTAAAATATTTTGAAAATATATTTTTCACAAACTTTACCACTCTACCACGCCTAATATACATAATTAAATATACTGACACATACATAATTGCTTTTATAAAAAACAATTTTATATCTCTTCTTCTTCCTCCTTCTTCTTTAATCTCTTTTGCAATACTCAAACGATTTTATTTGTCATTTTTTTGTTCACGATTTTCTTCGGCCTCTCTTCTTCTTCCTTCTTTTGACAATTTTTTTTATCGAACCTGTGAATATTTTGATTCACAATTTTTATAAAAATAATAAAAAATAAACTCTATATAATGGTTTGTTTGAGAAGAAAAGACTTAAATTCAAAAGTTCTAAAATGAAAGGAGGAAGTTTTCCAATAATAAAGAAATTCAAACATTTTTCGTATGATCCTCTTCAACTGGGGTGAGAACTTGTCAAATTTTCCACTGCCGAAGAGTCCACCGGAAACAAGTAAAATAAGACGACAATGAGATATGCAAGGTATAAGATCAAACTTTGTGTGTAAAGATTCATGCAATTTCAGTTTAATTAATATCATGCAACTTCTGCTATATTACATACAAGTTGGAAGAAATGTAGAGATTTGTTGGCCCTATAAGTTGGGATTTGGATTCGTACAATTGTTTTTTGAGATAATGTTTTTTTTTTAATAACACCGTTTTCAATGGATTGTGATAGATATTTTCATAAAATAATAAGATTTTAGTTATGACAGTCCAAATAAAATAAGATGACTTAACAGTAATTGAATCATAGTTCAACTAAACGAAGTTTGCTTTCGGAATTCTAATTATTAAATTTGAGTAATTATATTCGATTATAATGAATAATTTTAAACATCAAAGCAATAAAATTAGTTTAATTAACTAGAAGTTCAAAAGTATATTATTTTATATGCAAAACCAAAAAAAATATGGAAGAATTTAAAGAATTTTGAAAATATATTTTCCATAAATTTTTAATAAAAGAGCTATGGAAATCTTTACCAGTTTGAGAAAATGAATATGAAATATATAACTTAAGTATAAAAATGAGAAAAATGTTTATGTTAGTATTCATACAAATGAAAATATTTTGAATGTGATTTTTCTAGAATCATATTATATAATGTTAGTCGTTTGAGAATTTAATGATGATGGTTTTGGAAATAAAGGATGAGAGGTGAATGTAGTGTTTGATATATTTGGTCTAAGAAATTTTAGTCTTAATTCTAAGATGATTGTGTTTCATTAAAAATGTCTTGAAAAATGTATGTCTTAAAAAAAGGTTTTGCGCAAAAAATATATTCAATTAGTTATGTTTTGCAGTTTTAACATTTATGATAATTTAAAATTTTTGATAACAGTGTCGAATGGTTATCTAACTGAATTATGTTTTTCTCATGTGGTACTTTAATGGATTTTAAAATCATATGTTATTCAAGCATTTATTTTCAAATCCTATTTAAAATCATGTGTTATTAGTTCTATCATTTGTAAATCCTACTTAAAATCACCCCTTATTGGTTCTATCATTTATAAACCTTAATTAAAATCATATTTTATTCAACATTACGAATTTGAGAATGTATTTTGTTATTTTAATAGATTTGAGTGGATTTGATTGTACATTTCCCTTTAAAATACAAAGACTCAAATCATTACTCAATACTTGTTATTTTGAGTTGGATTTGTAAATTTTATTTTATATGATTTTAAAATCAAACCATTTATAAATCTTAGATAAATTTTTAAATTCACCTTGAATAACTCCCCTAAAACTGTCAAGATTTAGTCAAAATACACAAACTAAAGATATTGATACAAGAATAAACAACACGTCCATTTCCAAATGAATAAACAACAAGTGAGCTTCAACTATAAAAAATAATTAAATCTGTCAGTTCCACCAATAACACCATTCCAAGGACCTTCTACCTAAATTTATGAACCTCAAACCAAATGCTTTAAAGGAAAAACAAATACTTTTTTTGTTTCACTTAAAATTAGCAAGAATGTAAGGAAATTGGTGAAACCACTTAAGTCCTTGAATGTAAGAAAATTGGCAAGAATAACTATAAATCAAACTATAATTTGCCAAATAACCATTGAATAATAATTTCATGATATTTTCTATATCTTCTATAATATTTGCTAAAGTACACATACCATTTTTTATTTAATTATTGATTTATTTTATTTTATCTTCTTTTTAATTTCATCTCGTTCCTTCTCTATTTTATTTACATTGTATTCTTTAATAAAAAATAATTCAAATCTAAAATTTCTTTTAAGAATACATATATACTTTTTTACACATTTTAAGATTTAAAATTTTTAAAATGATCAAAAATTATTACAAAATCATATATATTATTAAATAATTTTATATTAAAGAAATATTCATTTCAATCTATTATTATGTTCTATTCTATTTTATAATATGTAGAACGTCTATTTTTTTTCTTCATTATCTCCCTCATCCTCTTCTTCCTCTTACTCATCCTTCTCATCCATATCTTACTCCACATCTTCCTCCTCTTCCTCATCATTCTGTTTATGAATGAATTTCAAGTCCAAATGAATATGGGAATGAATTTCTATACTATTTATTTACTATTTATAGTATTATTATTTACTTATTTATTGATATTGTGTGATAAGTTTGGTTGGTATTACGTTCATCATTTTTTCAAACAACATTCGCTTGAAAGCATTAAAGAACATAATTATGTAAAGAAGTGGAATTGTATGTGTATACTGAAAACAACATATTTGAAATATTTGTTGTTTTAACCTATTTCAAAAATAAATATCATGCATTTATTTGTTAATATTCTTATTTTCTTTGAAGTTTGATGTTGTTGTGATGAGATAAACCCAAATAGATTCTGTAAGAGATTGTTGGATGTTTACATTACTGAAATTTGAATTTTTTTTCCAACAAAGAAAAGTTAGTTTTAAAATGCATATGTTATATGTTATCATAGAAAATTGTGTTAATCTATATAGTACAAAATTTTATATTCTATTTTATATTACGTACATAGTATAGAACATCTATTTTTTTCCTTAATATGTTGATGGATTTTTTGGCATACTTCAAACAAATTGTGATGTGATTTGAGGACACACAATCATATTGGAGATTTATCCAAAAATTATGTATAAGTGATAATTATAAATAACCATAATATTCTATATAAAATGAAATAAAACAGAAACTTGCGATCTATATAAAATAGTATATAATGGAAGATTGCTATATATATAAACCATGTAACTTAACTTTAAACATATTTGTTTTAAAGAAATTTTTGTTCACTTTTAAACTTTCAAATCTCTATATATGTGGAAAAAATCTATGTTTTTTTTCAAAGAAATTTAGATTTTAATTATTATTTTTTTATCAAATGATATAGTTTAATTAAAATAGAGGAATAAATAAATGTTAAAAAATAATATAAATCTTTCATCTCTCTTCTTCACCTTTTCTCATCCACTTCCATTTTCTTTTTCCATTTTCTGTAGTTAAAAGTCATAAGACAAAATTAATTGAGATGTCTTCTCTCCTCCACTTTATTTTATTTTTTTAATTTGTTGAAATGGTTATTTAAATAACCAACTTCGCCATTTAGGCCAAAATAAATATGAACTAGAGGACGAGTCAAATAAAATACCAAATTTCAAAGCCAATGCCAATTTAATTACGTAATAAGTCAACTATAATTGAGTTACACAAACGTTAACCACTGCTAGTTAGTGTGCTAATTCCTCTTCTTGTTTACGTCTTTTTTCTTCATTTTCCTATTATCCTAGGATCACATTCTCACTATCTCCTACTTCTTTGTACATGATTTAACGGCTACTCTGTCTATATGCTCTATAGTATTGTATTCATCAATTGAATAATACAAGCTTTACATTTCATAGATTATAATAGAAAAAAATGGGTTCATAAGAGTCGAGATTGTTATACCTTTTGGGTTATTAACAAACTTTGAAGATGTTTACGGAAGAAAGATGATTATATTCTTCAGAAACTTAAAAAACATGAGAAATGAAGAGACGATTGCAGCTGTCTGCATTTTGTAATTGTTTGTCTCTTTTATTTCTTTGTGTAACACAATTCAATAATTCATAGCCAGATTTAGAATTAGAGAAAATATCAAAATCAAAATCTGAGTGTTTAATAAAGAAGAGAAAATCGAAATGGGTAGAGAAGAATAGAAAATAGAAAATCAAAAATCAAAGACATAGAAGTTAAGAAGAGAGGCATAAACAATAAGAGGAATTAGGTTCAAACATTGTGTTTTATTAAGTTATAATTAACAATGATTAATGCTAATTAATGGTGGTTAGTGTTTTTGTAACCTCAGTTATAATTGACTTATTACGTAATTCAATTGACACTGACTTTGAAATTTAATATTTTATTTGGCCCGACCTCCAATTCGTATTTATTTTGGTCTAAACTATAAAGTTGGTTATTTAAATGAACATTTTTTCAATTAAAATTCAACAAACTTGATATATAAGACAATGTCATTTTGGTCAATATTTGAATTGTTTAGTTAGTGCCTTAATGTATTAAATACAATAGTTACATTCTTCATTTTTGTGCCAAACATGGCTATTTCGGCAATTAACCCTTAAATGTAGTTGGTGGAACTACTTAAATCCTTATTTAATGAATTTTCAGTTACCAAAATAAAATCACACGTTTTTTCGTCTTTACTTTTAGATCTATAAGGTCACTTTTGGTTATGCTCATGTTTTGTTCGTATGCTTGTTTTCATTTTTTGTTAATAGTTAATATTTCTAGAACTCTTTTGATAGCTTTTCTTCTTTTAACGCACTGATCTAAAAAAATACGGTTTAAGTACAAAATATGTGGTTATAGTAAGACTATTTATTCTCTTAATAGTAATAAGTTTCGTTAATTCATTAAATATGTGAATGCAAAGGTTGATATATAAATGAAATATTTCATTGGTTCATGGTAAGAAAAACAAAAGTTTGCTATGTGTATCATCATAGTATTTATATAAGCTTCTTTTTAAAAATCAAATAAATATTTTTCTTAAGATAAAACCAGCTAAAATTGTGATTTAGTGTTTTTCAGATTTTTTTTTTATAATTACTTAGGTATTATGAAAATAGGAAATTGGTTTGAATAACCATGAATCAAATTATATACACAAATTAATAATGCTACAGTAGATCATCCACATAAAATAAGTATTATACAATATATACAATTCTACCCCTTTCAATTTAATTAATAATTTAATAATTATTTTTTCTCTTTAGTTTCCATTGTATCTATGTTTTATTTACATGATATCTTTTAACAAAAAACTAATTCAAATCTAAAATTTCTTCTAAAAAAACATAGATTTTTTTCATATATATACTACGTGACCAAAATTTACTTAAAAACGAATATATTATTAAATAGTTTATATAGAATATTGATGTGCTCAATTTATATAGATCATCTATTTTATATAGATTTTCTATTTTTTTACATTATATGGTGAAAAATCATATTTTGTGTTTGTTTTGTGGTTATTCTCTCTACTATATCATAGACGTTCTATATTTGTGAAGGATAAATTGGTCATTACTACATGAGTAGAATAGTTAATATGATTAGTTTTTAGGTTTTAAAATTTTTTTGGTCATATTTTTCATTCTTATTCAAAAATGGTTATTTAACAAATTCACCCAAAAAAATTAAAAATTAAAAAAAACGTAAATGAAGGAATAAACTAACATTGTTAGTTGCTTTCTTACTCTCTCTTAACTTCATCTCGGTATCTTCCAAACTATTTTTACAGAAAGAAAATTTGAGCGATTTTTCTTTTGGTGCATGCAAGTTGGATTATATTCAATCTGTAAGTTTCCTAAACTTGGCTTCGTTAGACTCCCTTTGTTTACACTACTCTGATCCTTTGTGTAGATAGTTTCTTAATTCCGATTTAGTAGATTTGTGATATTTCGAAAATTCGGAATTTTGTACTTCTACATTTGTTTAATTTTCTATTGACTTAGTGTGATAAGCGATGTATTAAACAAATGTACTTCGTTATAAGCTTTTATAACATATTAAGTGAGAAATTTGTTCGATTTGGTTAACTGATCAATATTCAGTGAAGCTGGAGGCAAATGCATACGTTTATCAATATTTTACCTATGAGTTTGGATTATATGAATTTGAATTCATATTGTTTTGCCTTATATGCATGATTTATTTTATAGAAACTCCACTCATACAGTACTGTTATATTGTTTATTTGTATGCAGAACTATTTATAAACAATGGAAGAAAATGATCTTCCTAAGAGGATGTTCATGACTGGGTATGAACCATCAAGGACACACAAGATTAACGATTTGAATCTGAAAATCACTTTTCAAAAACGAGACAAAAATGACCACGGGTAATGTCCTTAAACTTCTTATGAAAGGGAAGACGTACAAGGATCCCCTAACTCGTTTTAGACTTGGTTTATTTGCTCTTGTGGATCAAATATTATGCCCCACCTCTAATGCAACAAATATCTCTATGGATCTTGTTGCTATGTTAGCTGACATTGATGCGTACCTAAAATTCCCCTAGGGTCTTGAGTCATTCTTGCTGACAGTTAGGAGTGAGAAATCTAGAGATGCAACCCGTTGGACACAAGATAGTTGAGATATACAAGATTTTTCGCATGCCTTAGTTCTAGTCATAGTGTGTTGTAATCCTACAATTATTGGATGCGACCTCAAAGGTCAGGAGTTAACAGTGATTAAGATAATCGAAGTCATGTTGCAGTGCATCCTTAAGATCAATCTTAATTTTGCAAGGACACTTGATATAGCAGGCCAGGTATGTTACTCACATAGTACATCTGTTCACATGGAAGTTTTATGTGATCATTAATATATATAAGATTTACAAACTGTTGTATTTGTACAATGTAATGTATATGTAGACGAAAGTGAGAGCATATATCTGTGAGGACAGTTCATATCTAGGAAATGATATATTGTTCTATGATTAAGAGGATGATCCCAAAGTCAGTGAAATGGTGGACTTAATCGACCAAGATCATGATTTCAATCATAATAGTTGGGCAGGTGGAGTGAAGGCTGAAGATTTTGAAGAGAAACCAAAGACAAAATCAAAATCAGGGCACTCGAATGATGATGAGGATGTTGAATACATTGGTTGTAGTTCTAGAGATGTAGACAGCCTACAAATAGATAACTGATCACTTGTTAAAGACAATGCTAATAATCCTCGTGCCGGTCAGTTGACAGTTGCTGACGTTGAGAGGATAGTTGAGGGTGTGTTGTAAAAGTACACAATTCATATGGAATGACCTCTATACAAATGCTTCAAGAGACTAGATGATAAAATGATCTGGAAGATGTCAAAAGAGGAACAACCAAAAAAGAAGGCGGTATCAAATAGAAAAGAAGCAGATGCTGTGACTAGCAAGTTAAAAGTAAGGAAAGTTTCATCTCCTTCGAAATGATCAGTCCCCAAAAAAGCAAAGAAGTCTAGAAAAGGTAACGTTATTAAACTTTTATAGTATGTCCATAGTTGTAGTAGTGTTAATTATACATTTTTGTTGCAGAACATCATTCTTCATCGACTAAGCAAGTAAGAGCCCTCGGCTAGCTCATCTGCATACTGAAATTAGTTCTGATGAGAATGCAGATGACATAATCAAACAGGTTTGTTTCAACATTGATGAAGGCGACGACGAAACGGAAAAGTTTTTAGATGTCTTCATGGCTATGTGTTTGTATTATGATATTGGATTAAAGTTGGTTTTTGATTCATTTAATATTGGAAATTATGTGATAATGTTAGAGTACTTGGTTATGTTATTGATGTGATAGTGAATAGTATAACACATGCTAAAACATCCAAAGCAAGCTTGCTCTTATACTATTTCATCAATATATATAATTCAATATATTAATGGATTAAATTAATTTATATATCATATATATGCCAAAAATTCAAAAGACAAAATTGTCATTTAATCAATGTTGAATAGTAAAAATAGTTAGTTTTTAAGTTTTCACAATCTTCTGGCTATATTCTTAATTCTCATACAAAATATGGTTATTCCATAAATTTTGCCTATGAAAATTTCGTAGAATGTATGTTTGATTTATACTAAATTTACATGTTTGATATATAAAACAATATTGAGATGAACAAAAATCAACCCAAAAGGGTCTCATGCGTACGGTTTAAGTAACAGTCAAAATCCTTACTAAAGTTGTACATAGCCCTGAGCATTCGGGTATTCGAGTCAGTTCCGAGAAAATTCTATTCGGATCCGGGTATTTCAGGTATAAAATTTTTATATCCATTTAGGAACCGCATATATATCGGTTCGGATTTGGGTCGGGTCTGGGTCGGTTAGGATCCACATTTTTCATACCCGTTTAGGAACCAAATACAATTTGGTTTTGTTCTGGTACCGGTTCCTATTCGGTTCATGTATAAATTTTTGAGAAACAAATTTTGGTTTCACTATATATTCGAGTATTTCATACCTGAAATATTTTAAAAAAATTACATAAAATATATATATGAATACCCAAAAAAAATACTCAAATACCCGAAATATTTTTAAAAAATTACCTGAAAATCCCATATATGTCTACATGTATTCGGGTGAACCGGATACCCATTTGAGTATCGGTTCAGTACCGAGTATTACCCGATACCCATAAGTATAGACAAAGAGGATCCATCAAGTTTTTTTATCGGTTATGGGTACTACCTGATACCCATGTTTTTGGGTCGGTATTGGTTCGGATTTTCAGTTCCGAGTATTTAGTCCCTGCCTAATGGTACAGCGTGGCACCAAGTTAGCCATGATCCACACATGCCTTAGCTCTGATAAGCTTTTTATCGTGTTTGGTCTATTAATATGAGATTTTATTTGGTTTGTTTGAATAAAGCCTTAGGGTCATCTGTTTTGGGCTTAAGTTGTGAAAGACCCCTTTATTTTTAAAGATTCATTTTCGTGGGTCTAAAATGAGATAAGGAAGTCTGATCAGTTTAGGTATTTTTCTATTTATTTAGGGATTTCTAGTTTTGTTAGTATTTCATTTTTATTTTAGGGAATTAACAGGCTAATGGCCCATTAGGTTTAGGGTTTCTAGAGTTCTTTTGCAAACACCTATAAATATGTAACCCCTTGCATCAATAAAAACCAGAGCTTAAACAAAAATCAAAGAGTTTCTTTTAAGAGAGATCTCAATACCCTAAGAGGGAGTACCTCTTAAAACCCTAGCTGTCGTTTAGAGAGAAAATCTTTACAAGGCTAGAAGCCATATCTGATTGGTCTCTCTTGAGATCGATTGTTGAGCTAAGTCTTCCACAAGTGAATCTCGAGTTCCTTGTGTAAGCATGGTCCCTGTAGATCTACATCAGATCTATATGTTGAGCGTAAATCTATCCATCTTCATCTCTCCGCTGCTGCCTTCTCATCTCTTCATCCACGCCGTCACCTATATTCGATAGATCTCTCTTTGAGATCTCCTCTGTCAAAATCCTAGTTGACGTCGCTGGTTCACCGCCACTTCTAGGAAGAGATCTAAAGGCTTGAATCAATTCGCCTTCTAAATCTATCCATTTAGATCTCTCAATAGAGATCCGCTGCAAACGGTTTGAAAATGCTCTCTTGGTAAAGCTTTTGTCAGTAGATCTGCGAATTGTTCTTTGGTTGAAATGTGAATAACTCGGAGAGCTCCTGACTGTATCTTGTAGCGAATGAAATGATAATCCTAGGCAATATGCTTCATTCGCGAATGAAAGACAGGATTCACACAGAGATAAGTAGTGCCAAGATTATCACAATAAAGTATTGGTGGTCGTGGCAGTTGGATGTGAATTTCAGATAAGAGTAAGCAGAGCCAACTCATATCTGAAGTGGTAGCTGCGACTGCTCGATATTCAGCTTCGGTAGAGGATCGAGCTACTCCTTTTTGTTTCTTTGATGCCCACGATATAGGAGTGCTGCCAAGATAGATTGTACGCCGTTGTAGATGTATAATTGTCCAAGTCGCTTGACCAATCCGCATCCAAGAAGCCATGAAGTGTTGGTGTCATGTTGGATTTGATAAAAATATCATAGATAAAAACAGAAGTATCCGCCAATGAGTTCATGAAACCAAGTCGAGTGAGAAACGTTTTCAACTCTTGGTATCACGCCCTGGGTGCTTGCTTGATTCCATATAGAGTCTTGCGGAGACGACATACATGATTGGGATGATCTAAATCTATGAAACCAGAAGGTTGAGAGATGCACACCTCATCCATTAGATGCCCTTGGAGAAACGCATTGTTGATAAGTAGTTGTTTGATATCCCAATTTTGACCAACAACAATTTCTAATACCATTCAAACTGTGGCAGTCTTAACCATTGGGTTGAACGTTTCTGAATAATTCTTTCCATACTCTTGAGTGAAACCACGTGCAACTAACTGAGCTTTGTATCGATCAATATCCCCATTCGGCTGATATTTGAGTGTGTAATTCCACTTTGTTGGGATGACGTTTTTGAGAATGATGTGGTGAAACCAAGTCGAAAGTGTGATTTTGAATCACAACACCATACTCTATTGTCATCGCTTGCGTCCACTTCTCATCTTTCAAGGCTTGACGAATTTTCTTTGGTTCCGTGGGAATTTTTGATCGAGCACTAGCGGAGAGATTCAGCTTTAGCTTCGGCTTAGAGATGTGATTCTTCACTCTTGTCGTTATTGGATGGTGATTCGCGGATTTGGATCCGTGGATGAAGAATCAATATCGGGAACGACATGAGTTTCAACATCGTCTTGTCCTTCATTTTGATTTTGAGCCATATCCTCATGGACCTGAAAAGAAGTATAAACTATTGGGTTTGTTTCATTAGTATTATTAGTACATGAACCAATAGAGACTTATGGAGAATTAGTAATAGGTTTTGATGGACATGAATACAACTTATTAGTTTGGCCCACTGGTGGTGAATGAGGTAACGATGGTGTTGACGATTCATGGTGAGAATCTTCACGTGGGGACTGTTGCATCAAAGACGAAGGTGGATAGAGTTGTATGTGAGGTCGAAGAGGTATGGTGGTTGGACTTGTGTCCGGGACATGATCTGGTTTGGTGGTAGTGATGGAAGGAGGTGAAGTGATGGTAAATGGAAAGCACGATTCAACGAATTGAACGTGACGAGAGGTATATATGCGTCTAGTTGCACGATACACACTCTGATGAAGAGAGTACCCAATGAAGACACATGGAGTGGAGCGTGTGGTAAGTTTGTGTTGTGCATAAGGTTGAAGCCAAGGAAAGCATAGAGACCCAAATACACGTAGCTTGAGATAGTTTGGCTTCTGGTCGAAGATCTTCTCATACGGAGAGAGGGAATTTAGCATTGGTGTAGGTAGACAGTTGATCAGGTACACTGCAGTTTGAAAAGCGTATGTCCAATAATGTCTCGATACTCTGGACTGTCCAAGTAATGTGAGTCCGGTCTCGACAATGAGACGATGTTTCTTCTCGCCAATCCCGCTGTGTTCGAGTGTGTGTGGTGGACTGGTGAGGTGGAAAATACCGCATGTAGCCAATAGTTGTCTAAGACCAATGTACTCTCCTCCATTGTCGGAGTGTAGAGTTTGAATTCGGGTTTGAAAACGGTTCTCTACAAGAGCTTTGAAGGCGATAAATGTTGGGTAAACTTGATCTTTTGTTTTTAGTGGGTAAAACAATGTGTAGTGGGTGAAGTGATCTACAAATATAACGTAGTATTTGTAGTTATCAATTGAAAGCACGAGTGAGGTCCAAACATCTGTATACACGAGTTCAAGAGGTTGGTGAGAGACGAGTGTGTTTTGGAAAAAAAGTTGTTTGTGAATCTTATTGAGTAAGCAATCAGAAAAAGCAAAAGTTTTGTTTATGGAAGAAGAAAATGGCAAAGAGAAACTGGAACAATGGAATTTAAAATTGATAGAGAGGGATGGCCAGGTCGAGAATGTCATGACTGAAGCGATATCTTTGGTGAAGGAGAAGCGTAGAAAGTGGTGATTGTGTTTGGTTGCGTAGGCCACACATACAACTCATCTTCAACTTTGCCTGTGAGTAGCATGCTCCCCATGTTGAGATCCTTCACCTGAAACATAGTGGGAAAGAATTCCACAGAGACATCATTAGCATTACACAAACGATACAGAGATAAGGTTCTTGTGAACATTGGGTATGTAGAGGATATCAAAAAGTTTCAATGAACGATGTGATGTAGAGAGTATAGATGAACTCGTTTGTGTGATTGGAAGTGTGGAGCCATCAGCTATAACAAGTTCTTCACCTCCATGATATTGTTGATGAATTGTATTAGATGAATGAATTACAATATATATACACACACATAATCTAGGTATTCACTAATTACATATTAACCATTTCCTTAATACTACTATACCAAATCCATCAATATTTTCTCATATATTGATATTTGGTTTCTCTTACACCCATTATTATTTTTTAATGAATAGATTGTAGCCTTTAGGATTCTTGAATTTGGACACGGCATTGAGAAACCAAATAAATTCAAAATTTTCATTTGTTAAACTAATAGTCTATTTATGAAAGAAACCAAATCAATTCAGATATCGAGTTTGGCTTTCACCGTTTCAACATTTTCAGAAGAAGAAAAAAAATCTTGGTTGTCTTAAAAAAAGGTACTTAATATGATGATTATTTAGGTCGTTTGAAAATGTCGTTTGCAAACTGAGGTATTTACGCTCGTTTGAGAAATGATTGTCGTTTGTAAATAAAAATGATCAATTTTTTTTTGCATATTACGTATTATTATGATTTAAACAACAATATATGATTCACATTATGGTTCAAAAAGAAGAATTATTCGTTTATATTTAGAAATATAGTTATTTGCTAGTATACAAATATTATTTTTAAAATAATAGTTGTAATTTATATATTTATTTTTATAGTAAAACAATTAAACTATATATTATTGCATACCTTTTAGAATAATTATTTAAATCAAATTATACATACTAACTTTTATCTCATTACACTATTCAATCGTTGTATTGTCACCAATTAACATTAATCTTTAAACGACCTTCGTTTGAAAACCTCTTTTACCAACCGCTATCTTCAAACGACCTTCGTTTCAACACTCATTTTTTTCCAAAAGGTCATTTCAAACAGTGTCACCAATTATGTTTCTACGATCCAGCATAAAAAATCACATGTGGTGGTCTAACAATGCCATTAAGTAGAGTTGGTTTTTTATTTATTTTTTTGTCAACTTTACTCATTCAATTAAGAGAGATAGGAGAGCCAATGTGTAGGTACATGGTTTACTAAAGTCAGATTTCTGGAGAGCCCTCTAACATTTCGGGCCAGAAAATATGTTTTGTGGTTAAGGGAACGAGCAAAAAGATGTAAAGAAAAAGCTCTTAAGTCTTGCGAATTATTCAACGTAGGGAAGGAAGGTTGGCCAAGCGTCTGAGTTCTCCATGATCTTCAACACCTCCGAGCAGTCCGTGGTAAAAGCGACCTCCGTTATTTGGAGAGACGAGATTCGACATTGCTCATAGAAGCGCTTCAATTTCCGTATGAAGAGGAGATAAACATAACGGAATTCCTTGTGCTCCCATATTCTGCATCCGGGAAACAATACCAACCAATTCCTAAAAGGTATTCAGAATCCTTCCATGAGCCATCTATAAAACATTTGTATCTCGTGAATGCGGGCGAGGTTGTGAGGGGCCTATAAATAATGTCATCATGTAGGGTTTTTCTTGTAATCCTGATATAATATATTTGGTAATCTCTAATTGAGCTTGTGACCAAGCTTCTGGTTTCTCTTCTACTATTCATATTAGAGAAGAGCTTATTCATGGCTTTCCATATATACCATAAAATTCAAAGGAAGCTTTTGCCATCCACACCCTTAAGTAATCGCCATAATAGGTAGTCGAGATTTGAGAAAACCGTGATACCAGAGAAACCACTCGTCATAATTTTTAAAAGTACCCTTCTCTGAATTCCGGGAGGGCACTCAAATAAAACATGATGAACAGATTCTGATTCTGCTCCACATCAATCACAACATTCTTCACCTTGTATTCCTCGCCTAATAAGATTTGGTTTTACTGCTAAATGTCTAGAAAGTACATGCCAGAGAAAATGTTTAATATTTGATGGTCTTTTTATCTTCCACACCTTCTCTAAGAGTGTCTTGGTATCCAGTCCATGGATAACCATATCTGATATTGGGAAAATTGTTTCTGGCCTACATCATGTTTTCACTGTATATCTACCTGATTTAGAGAAATGTCAGCCTAACCAATCTGCTCTAGCATGTCTTGGTAAAGGAATACCTAGAATTAATCTTGCATCATAAGGGACAAAAAGTTTTCTAACTAAAACTTCCCACCATGATCTAGTATGATAATTAATAAGATGATCAACCGTTAGATCCATATAAATATTAGGTCTTTGGCCCATCGCAGGTCGGGGGATCTTGTCTGGAATCCACGGGTCTTTCTAAACAAAAATTGAATCTCCTTTTCTGACACGTTTTACCAATCATTTGCTAACTAGTGACCTTACTGAAATTATGATCCGCCATTAATATGATGGAGAATATACTGTTTTTGGTACTAAGGGATCTGAGTTCTTATAATATCGACCTTTTAGTACCTTTGCCAATAAGAAATCCGGGGAATCAATGAGTCTCCATAATTGTTTGGCTAATAATGCAGTTTGAAATCCTCAATGTAATGAAAACCTAAACCGCCTTCATTTTTCCTTTTGCATAATTTGTCCCATTTGGCCCAATGTGTGCCTCTCGAACTACTTGAGTTCCTCCATTTTAAATTGTTGATGTTATCTTGGAAGTGATCATTTTAGGTAGTTTGTAGCATGACATCACATAAGATGGGATAGCTGTAAGAACATACTTTATTAATACCTCTTTACCTCCCTTGGATAAAAATTTTGTATACCATGTATTATTCCTCTCATGAATATTTTCTCGCACGAAATTGAAAACTTTTCTTTTAACCCCTTCCAAGCCTTCTGGTAATCCCAGATACGTCCTCATACCTCTTAAGTTCCGAATACCTAATAAATTTTGAATTTCTATCTTTATTAAAGGATTAACTTGGTGGCCAAATTGTATCAACGATTTCGTGAAGTTTATTTGTTGATCCGATATTGCCTCGTACTCCTTCAAAATCTGCAAAATAGTGTTTGCCTCATTTTGATTTTCTTTGCGAAAGAAAAGACTATCATAACAAATAGTAGGTGAGATATTCTTAGACTACTCCTTGCTACTGAAATTCATGTTAATGCTTTCCTATCCTCTGCTTGTTTTATCTTCGTAATCAAAGCCTTTGAACATATGATGAAGAGATATGGAGAGAGGGAATCACCCTGTCGAAGACCCATGTGAGGAGTTATTTTCCCTTGCGGGATTCCATTCATAAGAACCGAATATCTGACTGTACGAATACCAAACATTAGACTTCGTATCCATATTTCTTGAAATCCTATTTTTTTGTAGAAGTTTCTCCAAGAAATTCCATTCAATCCTATCATATGCCTTACTCATATTTGTCTTAATCGCCATGAAAGAACCTTTAACTCATTTATTTGTTCTTAGTGCATGAAACATTTCTTGGGTGAGGAGAATTTTATCATTCTTCATGAAATGAAGGCAGACTGCGTGTATGATACTAGAGAAGGTAAGAATCGTTTTAGCCTTAGAAAATTTACCTTGGAAATGATCTTGTACCTGACATTACAAAGGCTTATGGGTTTAAACTCCGAGATTTTTGTAGGTCTTGAAACCTTTGGTATCAGAAAAGTATTTGTAAAAGTAAGATTAGGGTCAAATCCTCATGTGCGTAAAAAATCATTAACCAATTTCATAAGTTCCTCCTTTACCACCGTCCAAGAAATTTGAAAGAATTTGACATCCATACCGTCTAGACCTGGTGCTTTTCCTGGATCCATCGAGAATAATGCCTTCCTAACTTCTACCTCTAAGGCCTCTTCTAATAGCATCTTGTTTCATTCCTCC
>WJSH01007028.1:17918-34873 GCA_009757365.2 Lepidium campestre | reverse complement strand
TGCATACCCAATGCAACCAAAAACTCGAATATGAGCAATATTCGGTTTCTTTCCCTTGAAGACTTTATATGGTGTTTGTTCTTTAAGGGCTCTTGTTACAACTCTATTTATGAGATAGGTAACATGCCTCACTGCCTCTCCCCATAAGTAATTTGGTAAATTCATGTGCTTCAAAATACTTCTAGTCATCTCCATTAAAGTTCAGTTTCTTCTCTCAACAATACCATTTTGTTGAGGAGAATATGGTGCTGTTAAGTGCCTTCGAATTGTATGTTTCTCACAGAACATAGAAAACTCATGTGATATAAATTCTCCTCCCCTATCTGTTCGGAACGTCTTGATTGAAACCTCTACCTCTTGTTCGACATTAGCTTTGAAAGTTTTGAACTTCTCAAAGGCCTCACTTTTCTCACTTAAGAGAAAAACCCACATGTATCTTGAATGATCATCAATTAAAACAAACATATATCTCTTTTTCGCAGCTGTGGGAGGTGTGATTGGTCCACAAAGATCACCATGAACCAATTCAAGCTTTTGTGTGGCCCGAAAGTTAGTTGTTTTGGGGAAACTTTGTCTTGCTTGCTTCCCAAGTAAACAAGAATGACAAATTTCCTTTTATTCTTTGATATTTGGGAAACCTCTTACCAACTCTTTTGTCGCCATCACCTTCAATGTTTTAACACTAATATGACCCAATCTTGCATGCCATTTTGATGTTTCACTCGGAACCATAGCTTGTAGACACATCTTCGAACTAACCTCCATTGATACCTTATATAATATGTTCTTTGATCTCTTAGCCTTCACCATCAAAGTACCTTCTTTGTCAAACATTAGTAGGTAATCCTCCTTCATTCGGATCTCACAAACAGACTCTGTAGCCTGACCAAAACTAATAATACTGCTTCGTAAATCTGTTATATAATAGACATTGTTCAAGACCTTTTGTTTGCCTTCTTTGCACTCAAAAAGAATCGAACCTTTCTCTTTAATGTCTACTCGTGTTTCATCACCGAATCTTACCTTCCCCGTGACTTTCTCATCAAGCTTGTAGAAGTAACTTCTACACCCAGTCATATGGTTACTTGCCCCATTGTCCAAGTACCAAATATTCTCTCATTCCAAAGAGATCTCATATTTCTTTGGTTTGACATTCTGCTCATTAAGACAGACTACCTCATGCATCATTAAATCTTTAGCTGATTGTGTACCATCATCGACTTCTTCAGTTTCATATGCCTCTTGAAACTTAAGAAGTCTATCAGGACATTTAAAGGCAAAGTGACCCTTCTTATCACATCAAAACAGACTACTTGTGAGTAATCTTTCTTCTCTCCATGACCTCTTCCCCTTCCTCTTCCTCGTCCATAGCCTCGTCCACCTTGTCCTCTTCCTCTACCTTGGCCATTATTTTCTTGAGAATCTGTATTTGCGTACATAAGCTTTCCTTGATCATCGTTTTGCTCCTCTTCACAAACTCTCTCCTCATAAGCTTCCAATCTCCCAAATATATCTTCAAAGCTAGTTTTGTTGAGGTCAAAAACTTGTTCAAGGGCAGCAATGATGTGTATATATTTTCTTCTTGGAAGGATATTAAGGAACTTCTTTACTAGTTTCGGCTCAGTAATGCTCTCACCAAGTGCGGCTGCCTTTAATGATATCTCCGAGATTTTTCCAACAAAATCTTCAATCGTATATGTCTCCTTCATCTTCATACGATCAAATTCAGCCATTAATGTTTGTAACCTAGCTTCCTTCACTCTTTCAGCTCCCACATACCTTGACTTAATGGCTTCCCACATCTCCTTAGAAGTCTCGAGATCATCTACTTGCAATATAAGCGTCTCTAGTATGCTTTGAAAGAGGAGAGCTTTTGCGAGATCATCTTTATCTCCAACGTTTGTTCCTTCAATAGCTTCCCACACCTTATGAACCTTGAGGGTTATCTTCATTCTCATAGACTAAATGGTATAGTTGGTGGTGTTTAACATCAGACATTGAATTGAATGGAAAACACTCTCCTTCTGCTTCGTCGATGGCACCATCTCTCCCATGGTGATTTCTTTTGATGAACACACACAACAATTTTTTATTCTCTCACAAACACGTTTTCACAAATTTTGCTCTTGTAAAAACCTTAGATTTTGTGAATAGGTTTCATAAAAAAACTCTATTGTTTTGATTCAATAATGCTCTGATACCAATCTATTGAATCAAGACCTTTGTAACACCAAGAATTATAAGAATTGCTCTCTTTATTAGATTTAGGAAAATACCTCAAAACCTAAACCTGTCAAACTTAATGAATAACTCTCACAAAATTATGCCACACTTTGGCATCTCCTTTATATAGATTAGACTAAAACCTATCTCTAATAGGAAAACACTTACATTAAGATAACTCCTTAATATAACAAACTTAATTTAATCTATTAAGATAACTTACTCACTAAGTTAACTTGTTGTTCAAGCTTATTTCAACATTCCAGCTGGATCAATGACGAGTATGGACCAAGTTCTTCAACAAAGCAATAGGAGCAATGCTCGAGCAGATAAGGAATCAAAACACTGAAGACTCTAAGCAATTTGTGATGGTCATTGCTCATGAATAATATCAACAAATAGGTGTAGGTTCCATTCGTACTCTTTTTCCTTTAGTTGGTTTTGTCCAAGTGATTTTTTTTCAACTAAGGTTTTTAATGAGACAAATGGACCATACTTACATGTAGCCCATTTGTTGATGAAACTAAGCCCATTATCTATTCTAAGTTTATTAGGGTTAAGACTGGTCTCTTTTATAAACACTCTCTTTGTAATCCGACTTTCATCAAATTGTTTTCAAAATCAAAAGTTCTTCTTCTTTGTTGCTATGTAACATCCAATGAAGTGATCTCAGTGTGTCATATCTGTGATCATATATCTGTCTTAGTGTGTCATATCCAAGGGATCACCCTAGTGAATCAAAGGATCATCCATAACCTTTGTGTGACTGATATACATCATATTTAGCTAGTTTTTTCATGCATGTTTTGGTTCATTTTTAACATATAGGAAGTGTGTTCACCCATTTTAGTGTAGAGTTTCACTCATTTTGTATTCTAGAGTCTAGGATTAGAGAGTCGCATATTTTTTCCTTTTCTGAGTCTTCTTTCTAGGTGGATTGGACTTTGATGAGGCGTGGAGATGGACATGGATGCATTGGGTGAAGAAGAGAAGGCATGAGAAGTTGGATCGAAAGAATGGAGAAGACATGAAGTGGAATTAAAGGAGGAGGACCGGCCGATCCAAAGGAAGCCGCGGCCGATCAGTGAAGAGTACCAGCCGCAACCCTTAACCTCGCATCACCTGGATAGTTGACCGGCCTTGACTTGATGAGTAACGGCCGAGCCATGAATCAGATCGGCTGCACGTCGGAGTGGATTTTACAAACCATCCAGCGGCGTGGCCGCAACCTGAGGAGAACCGGCCGAGCCGATAAACGGACCGACTGCGACATGGACCAGATTTTATGAACCACCCAACGGCGCGACCACAACCTCTCGGGATTGGCTGTGACCTTGTCACTGGAGCATTAAAACAATCTTTTTAATTTAGGTTTGACCCAGTTTGTCTTGGGTTGACCCAGTTTCTTTGTAGGGTTTCTTATAACCATTATAAATAGTTAAGGACCTTTAGTCCCAAGAGGACACACTACTTTTGGAACAGTTTCAAACATTTATCCTTTGGTTCTTAGTTTGAAGATTTGGGAAAGAAACCTTGAAGGATCTTTACTGGATTTATGTGCATCTCCTTGTTTCATCTTCTATTTAAAGTTCCTTCTTAACCCTTTCTTTTCATCTCTTTATCATTATGACTTTTTTTATCAACAGTTTTGAGTTTTGCTTGAATATGTGTGAGTAGTCTTTTGATGGGTTGAAGGGTAGGTAGATCTAGGAGTTTAATAAATGATTCTTGTTGTTACGGTTGCTAGATCTACAGATCATCCACTTAAGATGAGCTTACTGTTAGGTTTAGTCTGATCAACTAGTAATCTTGATGGTGGGAAAGACATCGCTCGAGAGGTGTTCGATAAAAGTCCTGAAAAAGTCTTTTTGTGGGCTTTCCTTCCCTAGCCAATGAGAGTTGATGCTAGGGTGGAAAGTGGTCTTTGTGAGCTTGTTTGTTAATGCTTGTTGAACCCTAGGTTAGCAAATGAAAGTCTAGCTTAACCTATTGTTTGCAAAGGGGTCAATACCATGAGAGTGGATTGATCTACATTGAATGAGTCTCATGTCCTAGGATGATGCTTGTTTTGTGAAACCCTTAGTTATTTTGAATTGTTTGTTATCCCCTTGATCAACTATCTAACCTTAGATCCATTGCTTTTAATCATTTGAATTTGCCATGTTTTGTTTCTCTTGTTTGCATATAAGTTGCTAGTTCAAGATTTTATTACAATCATCAACTATTTCTCTAGCTCGAGTTGATTCCTTGAAATCATGTCGTGTTGATTCTAGTTTCCCTGTGGATTGGAACCTAAAGTGTTGCAATGACATGATTGTTCGCACTGCCTGTATTTTTTTGAGTGTTTAGAAAGTGAACATCAGTGATCTCTCACTCCACCAACCTTTACATCGAATCAAGGCCTATCCAACTATTTCTCAACCTTTGAAGACTCGATCTTAAAACATTTGCATCAAATGGTATCAAAGACATGTTCAAAAGTTCGCCTTCTTCGAATCCGTTTCTCTCATCACTCATTTTTCTGTTCTTACAAAAAGTTGTATGCTAAATCCATATATGATATAAGATTGGAATCACTCCAACTTAAGATCACTCAATGATCAAGAGATTCCAAGCTCTGGCTTTGTGGAAGGTGGAATGAAGGTGGTGATGGAGGTAGAAGTAATTGACTTACTCAATCAATGGACAACCAGAGAGACTTGTATCACACAAGAACTCTGTTTCACAGCTTCAAATGAGGCTAGTGACTCGCTCACAAGACTCATTTGATCACAAGAACTAATTCACAAACTTAAACTTTGAAGGAAAACACTTTGTATTCAAAATCATAGGTAATAACTTGAAAAATACAATGAGATGAGTTGAGCCTAGAAAGACTCGACTCTAAGGTGTCTTACAACTGTAATATGAATAAAAAAGAAAGAAATAACTCAAAAATAATGAGTAACAGACAAGAAAGCAAGGCTATTGATCTTGGAGCCATTGGGAGTAATGGCATGGCCGGATATGGAAAGTCGACCAAAGGAAGGATTCACCTGATCTTGTGAGTGCTGGAGCATTGTATGCCTTCATGGGATGCTTGTAAGTTGTTTACACACTCTCCTGGTCGCCACACATAAGTTTAAAATCTCTTAAGGCAGGCGGGTCGTAGACTTGCCTTAAATGGAACCAAATCATACCATCTTCTAATATGGAGTGTACCTTTATGACATGATGGTTTTTTAGCTGTTATTGGGCTTGTTGGAACCATAGATGACCTAAGAACATTCTCCAACTGATCTGGAATCGATGCCGCATCTTAGTTGGTCTGTGTTGCTTGATAATTGGGCTAGCCGCGTAAACAGCCTCAATGCAAATCCACCAACTTGTAAAATCAATAACTATCGGCTCCGAGTTTCGTTTGAGCTGATTAAACTTTGAGGATTAAATTGATTGAGTCAAGAATATAAATAAGTTAAATTCGTAGGTTGGTTCGCTATGGATCGTCTAGAACACTGCAAAGAGTGCTAGTATATCCTCATGATTAGCCAACGAAGGTTGTTGAAGTCCATCTCTTGAGTCCGGGTCAGCAGCTTGAGAGTTGAATATTTCATTGAGCTTATGCAACTGAAACATATCAAAGAATATTGTATCCCCTTTATCTTTGACATGCTTCCCAAGGAAATTGATCTCCCCTGATGTAAGATCAATTGGAAGATGATCCTAGTGATGGATAGATGTGGACTCAGAAGTTGGACTAAAGTCACTCTCTCCTAAGTAATTGATGATCGTTGGTGAAGATGGTTCTAATCAAAAGGGACTCAAGTCACTCCTTGGATTAGATAGGGAATGAAACGTGGATTGATGATGGAGTGATGGACGCCACACAAGTGATGATGAGCTTGTGATAAGTCTGATTCTAAGGTCTCGTGATATGACTCACAAGAAAGCTAGAAATCTCAGAGATGTAGGTTTTAAGAAGAATATGTTTTCTTTATTGATAATTGGTGAAAAAATACAAGACTGCTAAGGAACCTTATAAGAGGCTCGTGCAGTTTGACCTTCAAGGATCGAAAACCCTATTACATAAACTACTAAAAGACTAAAAATCCAAAGCCACAAATGGCTGCAAATGTCTTGAAAATGAAACAACTAGAAACATAACTTAACTAAATGATAAACCTGCAAAATGAACAAACCAACATATTTGATTCAAACACATACCTTTATGATGTTTTTGGGCTCTTGTAGAAGCTTAAGTTGAGTCATTTTGGGCCTGAATTGAGAACAACAAAATCTGGTCTTCAAATGATTCCAATTGGGCTGGTTTGTGGCTTGTTGGTACTAAGCTTGGTTCTTCTTTGAAATTTTGATCCATGAAGCTTTGAAATGATCCTATGAACCTTTCTCTAAGTCTTCTAGCTCATGATCTTGTCCTTCGAAGCTGGTTCATATTGGTGATGTCTTGGTCCATAGCTTGCTCTCTGGATGCATTCGATTTATTGTCTTCAAGATCACTTGGTTGGTTGATGTCTTCATCATTCTCTCTCTCTTGAGAAGGTTCTGACCTCATAACACTACCATCTGCATGATAAGGAGATAAATTAGCAAACATTAAACGTGGGTGAAATAGTTAACTCACATGGGAGTTCTAGACAGTAGGCATTGTTGTTGACTCGTTCCAAGATTTTGAATGGACCATCTCCTCGCGGTGCTAACTTGCTTCTTCTCTGGTTTGGGAACCTCTCTGGTCTTATGTGAATCCAAACCCAATCTCCTAGATTGAAGATGATCTCTTTGCGTCCCTTATATGCCGCTTGTTTGTACTTAGCCATTTTCTTTTCTAGGTTCTCCTTCACTTTTTGATGTAGCTTCTTGATTGCATCTGCCTTGCTCTTACCATCTTGATTAGTAAAATCCAGAGGAGACAAAGGTGCAAGATCTAACGGTGTCTCTGGCTTAAATCCATAAAAAATCTCAAAGGTTGAAAGCTTAGTGGCGAATGGTTAGCATGGTTATATGCGAACTCAACAAAGGGAATACAATCAAGCCAATTTCTCAAGTTCTTACCAACCGTGGCTCTTAAGAGAGTTGATAGGATACAGTTTATAACCTCGGTTTGGCCATCCATTTGCATATGACAAGTGGTAGAGAATAAAAGTTTGGTACCGAGCTTTCTCCAAAGGATTCTCAAGAAGTGACTCATGAATTTCACATCACGATCAGATACAATGGTCCTTGGAATCCCATGAAAACGTACAACCTCCTTGAAAAATATTGGCTGTTTGAGTGGTATCATTGGTTTTAGCACATGGAATGAAATGAGCCATCTTCGAGAACATGTCTACTACAACAAATATAGAATCCTTTCCTCGGATTTTGGGTAAGCCAAGAATAAAATCCATTGATATGTCAATCCAAGGCATAGTAGGGATATGTAAGAGCATGTATAAACTATATGGATGTAACCTGGATTTGGCTTTATGGCATGTAACACACTTGGAAATGAATTGCTCCACGTCCTTCCTCAAGTGTAGCCAAAAGAAGTGATCCACCAAGACACTTAGAGTTTTGTCCACGCCAAAATGTCCCATAAGTCCTCCACCATGTGCATCTTTGATCAGCAATTCCCTCATAGTTACCTGTGGAACACACAATCTTTTTTCTCTAAAGAGATAACCATTATGAATGTAAAAAGAACCTGATGGTGATTTGAGGCATTCTTGGTAGGTGTGGCCGAATTTTGGATCTTCTTCACATGTCTCTTTCATGTATTCAAAACCCATAACCTGGGCTTCCAAAGTTGTGATCAGCAAGTGTCTCCTAGATAGTGCATCTGCCAATACATTGTCTTTGCCTTTCTTGTACTTGATGATGTAAGGGAATGTCTCCACGAACTCCAACCACTTAGCATGTCTTCTTTTGAGTGTGGTTGATCTCTTAGATGTTTCAATGTCTCATGGTCAGTATGAATAACAAACTTCTTAGACAACAAGTAGTGTTGCCATGTTTCCAATGACTTCACTAACGCATAAAGCTCCTTGTCATAAGTTGGATAATTGAGGCTTGCCCCACTCAGTTTCTCACTGAAGTAAGCTACTGGACGCCCTCCTTGTGTAAGTACAGCTCCAATACCTAAACCGAAAGCATCACACTCAATTTCAAAAGTTTTGTCAAAATTCAGAAGTACCAAAACCGGGGCATGTGTTAAGCGGTCTTTGAGCTGTTGAAATGCGGCCTCTTGGGCTGGTCCCACTTGAATGCCATGTATTTCTTGATTACAGTAGTTAGAGGAACAACTATAGTACTGAAATCCTTCACAAACCGCCTATAGAAGCTGGCCAATCCACGAAAACTCCTAACATGGCCGATTGTACTAAGTGTTGGCCATTCTTGGATTGCTTTGATATTCTCTTGGTCAACCTGTAATCCTTGTGAACTAACAACAAAACCTAGGAAAACTAACTCATTAGTGCAGAATGTACACTTTTTAAGGTTTCCATAAAGGCCCTCATTTCGAAGTGTCTAGTATTAACTCAAGGTGCCCCACATGTTCATTAAGAGATTTGCTGTAGATAAGAATATCATCAAAATACACAACAACAACAAATTTACTAATGTAAGCTCCAAGAACCTTGTTCATTAGTCTCATGAAGGTGCTGGGAGCATTGGTGAGACCAAATGGCATGACAAACCACTCATATAACCATTGCTTGGTCTTGAAAGCAGTCTTCCATTCATCTCTTTCCTTCATCCTAACTTGATGATAACCACTTCTCAAATCAACCCTGCTAAAAATGACAGCTCCATGTAACTCATCTAACATATCATCCAAACATGGGATAGAGTGTCAATACTTAATGATGATGTTGTTAATGGCCATGTAATCTACACACATTCTCCACAAACCCTTTTTTTAGGGACTAAAAGAACAAGTACATCACATGGGCTTAAACTTTCTCTTATGTATCCTTTAGCCATCAAGTCTTGTATCTATTTTTTTAACTCCTTAGTCTCTGTGGGGTTCATCCTATAAGCTGGTCTATTGGGTAAAACAACTTTGGGAATTAGATTAATCTGATGTTCTATGCCTCTGATAGGTGGTAATCCATCTTGCATCTCCTCAGGAAAGACATCCTTGAACCTGTCTAACAAAGAAGATATTTCTGGCACAAGTACTATCTCTTTAGAACCTGTAAGTATCACATCTTTAAACACCATTAGTAGCACTGTTTGTTTATGATATAAAGCCTTAACAACAGTAGTAGGAGTGATGTAAAGATTAGTCTTAGTAGACTTATGCTCAGTAGCAAACATCGATTGTATTTCATGTACCTCTAGAAGAGACAAGGGTACAAGTTGGAACTGGCGCTTGTTATGAGTAAAAGAGTGAGTGTTGTCGCATCCATTATGAGTGAATTCTCTATCAAATTGCCATGGACGTCCTACCAATAGGTGACCTACTTGCATTGGTACCACATCACACACAACTTCATCTTGATACTTTCCAATGTTGAAAGCAATGGTGTCTTGTTCTGCAATTCTGATTTCCGTTCTTGAGAGTCGAAAGTCTTACCTCGGGTTGGCATTATTGGAGGAGGTGCTGCTAAGTCTGGTGGGTCCTCCTTGATCGGAATACTCCCTAGGACACAATCATCTTCTTCTTTTTGTAGCTTGAGTGGAGCTGGTTCTAAAACACCTTGTTTAAAATATTCCACAATTTCTTTCAGTTTTGAGTCCTTAATCTCCACATATTCTTCTTTGAAAAACATTTGCTGGCAGCTATCGAGTGGTTCTTCTTTGATTAGAAAAGTACCATTATCCTTTCATTCCTCCTTTGTGACTCCTAGACCTGTCTCAACAACTTTTGGCAAAGGAAAATGCATTATACTCTGGAAGGTTCAAAATATGTTTTATCTTGACTATTATGTGAATCCATTTTCACTTCTAGTGATGTGGGTTTGACCACTTGTCTAGTTGGACATTTCACAGAAACTGGACATTTTCTAGTTTTACATTTTGATGTTGAGTTTTTTCACATTCAAATATCAATTAAACCTCTTGTGCTTATCATGTCGATGTAGCAGTAAAGGATCGAATCAACATAGAATCTATAATCAACGCACTAGGACACAAGAAGTCAAGCTTAAGCTAGAGCAATCGATAATGATGATTAAACTAAAGCTAGCAACTCAAACAAGAAACAAACTAAACTTAAACAAAGAAACCAAACAAGACGAAAAACACAAACAAGCAAAAGCAAACAAAGACAAGAGAGCAAAATAAAATAAGATAACCAAATAGAAGAAATGGGTTTTAGGTAAGGCAATTGATCTAGGGGAAAGACAACTATACCAAGAAGCTCAAGGACAAAACTAGCACCATCATAGGGTATGAAACAAAAAGCTATAACAATGCACTCTCGTGGCATGAACCCTTTATCAACTATTCAATCAAGCTAAACTCTCATTTGCCAACTAAACAGTCCATAAGCATTATCAAACAAGTTCACTAAGACCACTAATCATCCTAACTTCAACTCTCACTGGCTAGGATTATGGATATGGTGAGATATGTTAATCTTGGGACATGGAGTATGACCACTGATGTTCACTTTCTAAACACTCAAATAAATACAACAAATGCAAACAATCGTGTAATTGAAGCACTTGAAGTTTGAATCAACAGAGAATCTAAAATCCACACATTAGGATTGCAAGAATTCAAACTTGAGATAGAGCAATAGATTAGAAGAGATTAAACTAAAGCTAACTCAAACAAATAAACTAACTGGGAAAGTAAAATGAAATAATCAAATAGAGACAATGGGTGTAGGTAAGGCAATTTATGTAGGGGAAAAAACAATCAAACCAAGAAACTCAAGCACACATTAGCTACCATCTTAGGGCATGAGACTCATTCAATCTAGATCAACCCACTCTCATGACATTGACCCCTATGCAATCAATAGGTTAAGCTAAACACTTATTTGCTCTCCTACAGTCACAAGCATTAACAAACAAGCTCACAAAGACCACTTTTCACCCTAACATCAACTCTCATTGGCTAGGGAAGGAAAACTCACAAAAAGGCTCTTTCAGGACTTTCATCGAACACCTCTCGGGCGATGTCTTTCCCACCATCAAGATTACTAGTTTATGAAGCTAAACCTAGCATTAAGTACACCTTAAGTGAAGGAACAATAGATATAACAATTTAAGCACAAGATTCAACCATTACAACCCTAGATCTACCAAACCATCAACCCATAAGTCCACTACTCAACCATCAAAAGCATGAAACAAAGGAAGAAGATGAATATAAACAAAAGAAATATGATAATAAGCAAAACCATTAACTAAATCTGAAACAAGATTCATAAACCAAATCAATAACAAAAGCAAGAACAAAATGAAAAGAGAAAAGAAAAGAGAACAAGAAATCTCAACACATGGGAGATGATGATCCAAAGATCATCATCCCCAAGAAGGGGAAATCAATCTTTAATCTCTCTCTAAACTCTCTCTCTTCGTGGCTGCTCTCTAAAAGTGAGAACAAGTGTGTTTCAACCCTTAAACATTAAGGTTTTAAGGTTCCAAAACGAGTTGGGTTGATCCAAGACAAATTGGGCCGGATCCAAGTGAAATAAAAGGAAAAAACATGTGCTGGGATGTGGACCGGTCGGTCTTGGCTTGGAACGTCAAAAAATGGTCTGATGACTGGCTGGTCTCAGTTTGGATCCGGCCGGACTCGTCTCTGGTTCGGTCGGTCCTGAGTAAAATCACCATATCTTCCAAACCGATAGTCTAAATGCCTTCAAACCAACGCCAAATACAAGCTGACTCTTTTGGCTATCTTGTGTCCAATTCCATGCACGTGCAGCCCTTCATTTTCTAACAATCTTGAGCATGATGTCCCAACGGACCTATCATCAGTAAACACGTTGTATCTCTCTGACCGATTGTCCAAATACCTTCAAACCAATGCCAAAACAAAGCTAACTCTTGTAGCTATCTTGTGTCCAAATTGAACCCATTTGGTGGAAGGTTTTCAATCGATCCAATCCACAGAACCAACGTTCCTTCTTCGTTTGATGCATTTGACTTCATTGTTTTGCTCCACATTCATCTCCAAGTCTCAATTCCTCCAAATTGGCTCCAAATCACTTAGATAAGAATCAAAGAAGGGAAAAATATGCGACTCTCTATTCTAAGACCCTAAAATGCAAAATGAGTGAAAACCTATACTAAAGTGAATAAACATAAGCCTTAAATGATGCAAAATGTACTAGAATATGCATGATAATGAAGCTAAATATTGTGTATATCATCTCCATGCGGTACCCACTTAAAAGCAAGCACATAACTCGGCAGAGAGGTGGCTCAACTTCTTGACGTGGAGATACCCCAAGGTGAGCAAGTGGGGAGTTGTGGTTTGCAGATCGACTCCCTCTTCAATCTGGTTTCCTCGGAGATACCTAGAAAGGACATTGAATCTCGGTCCTTGGTTCTCTGTGGCTCGCTTATTTCTGTCAAGATCTATCTTAACAGTATCTTCCACAACAGCAAGTGAGAGAGATTCATAATTACCTTTAGAATTTCTCTAGGATGTGGATGCAGTGAGATCCATAGCCTTGTGCTTTGCACATACTTCTTCTCTAAAAGAGTCATCGATTGGAGGTACTTGGTCCAATCTCCTTAGCAAAAGAGATAGAGATTGGTGTGAGGATTCACCAATCTCAGGACTTCGAGTCAGGGTTAGAGCAACAGTGTGTGGTGTGCGTGGCATTGATGCCATGGTTTCAACACGCCGACGAGTTGTGGTGGCGGTGTCTTGGCTGCGCGGCGGAGTGGCGGCAGCGACGGAGCTCCCCGGTGGTGGTGGGGCTCGGCGAGGTTTGTTTTCCATCCCTTGAAGGACGGTGAGCAATTGTGCAAGAGCGGATCCAGAGTGGAAGATTCACTCCGAGGATGAGACATCTCTTGAGAGGTGTCTTCAAGCACCCAAAACAGGTCTTGGGAAATCAACAAGCTAGGTTTAAACGATGATACCTTGGTGAGCTTACAGGATCTAATCAAGCAGTACAAGTTGATCAAGATGACTCTTATACCAGATGGTGCAGGGCAGAAATCAAATATAGGGTTCTGATCTCTGAGGCAGCAGCTACAAGACAAAGACGCAGCATAGAAAGCAAAAAGACGACGGAGGCGTGGACTAGGGTTTTGGCAGGGGCGGTGAGAAGACGGCAGCGGCAGTAAATGATGAAGAAGAGCTGCGGCGGTGATGGGGATAGATGATTCTGAAGGCGAATTGAATTAAGCCTCCTGAATCCTACCAACAAGAAGAACTCAAGGTTCACTCTTGCTAGGCTTCCTCACGTGGGAGCTGAACTCGACGACGGCCAAGGTTTGTGATTTCTCACGTTAGCAAAAGCTAGATTTTGTTTTATGTAAATCTCTCTTTGTTTTATTAATGAAGCAAGGGGTTACATTATATACTGAATTCCCTGAGGAAAACCCTAAAACCTAATGGGCCAAGGCCTTACTAGGAATTCCTAATAAACGGAAAAAACCAAAACTGATAAGACTTCCTTATCTCTTCTTGGGCCCATCGAAATTGGCCTCCAAAAAGAAAGAGGTCTTTCACAACTTAAGCCCAAAACAAGTTATAAATTAGTCAACCCTTAGGTCAATCATTTTCACCCTAAAAAATGACCCTAAGGTCTTATTACAACAAACTTAACAAAAAGCCCAAATAAGTTAAATAGTCTTTAAAACAATAAATAAAATAGAAAGAGGCTTAGAGAGAGTATAAGCCTGTGTGCTTCGGTTTAACCATGGTGCCACGCTACATCACTTGCAGGGCAAGCTGACTGATGATGTGATGCAGCAGAACATCAACATCAACAGAGTCCATGGCGGACACCTTTAGTGGTTGTGCGTCTTTGCGGGCACGAACTATCACACAAACAGATTTGATTCGCAAGAGATAAACATATCTAGGGTTTCTTTGTGTGTTACCTAGTGTTGCGTGGTTTGGATTTAATCGAGCAGTAGAAGTCAATCAAGTTGGCTCTGATACCAATCTGGTGTAGCGCAGAAATGAGATTAGGGTTTCTGATCAGAGGCGGTGGCTACACGTCAAAAGAACGGTGGCGGAAGCTTCTAGAACGACGTTGATGGGATTTGATAGAATTAGGATTCTGTGTGACGTCGTGGATGACAATGATGGCGGCGGCGTAAAGGGGTAGTGACGAATTGACGGCGGCATCAAGGATGGTGGTGGTGGCGTGATGGCGGACCTTGATGACGACAACGACGATGGATAGATAGATCCAGTGGGCGAATTGAATCAAGCCTTAGATCTCTTCTTGCAACAGAAGTCGAAGTTCACGTTGAAAGGCTCCGAGAGGTGGCAGCGAACCAGCGACGTCAACTAGGACTTCTTGGGAGTTGAGATTCTCTCTCAAAATAGCTAGGGTTTTCAGAGGTACCCCCTCTAGGGTTTTGTGTGTAACTCTCACAAGAGGGTTTAAGCAACTCAATTCTTTTCAATATTTATAAGATTTTCTAGGAGGACTCTAGAAACCCTAAACCTAATGGACCACGACCCTATTAATTCCCTAATTAAAAATAAGACTCAAAGTGGATCTACATTATTGGGCCCACGAAAATAACAAGGAAAAACCTTAAAAAAAACAGACCCAAATTAAAACAGACTCAATAACTTAAACAAAATGGACCAGACTGGATAAAATGCCCATCAGAGCTAGGGTATGCGATTTCATGGCTTTCCTGGTGCCACGCTGGACTAGAAAACCAGTCTTAGTCTCCTACTTTTGGGGGCTATAGCGGTTCGGTTACTGATCACCTGAAAATGATTTTTGTAGGTATGGAAATATCTCCCTCTCAAGAATTCATAGCTGAAAGCGGAACCCCTATCGGAGTGGTATTGAGAAAGTTACAACGAGTTTAAGATAAGGCGTCGAGTCAATCCCTTTTTCAAGAATTAGAAAATTCTGGTGTTTTGTTCCTAAATTATGTGTTGAACTTGCCATCTTTAAGGTTGTTTTCCGACTAGATTTGTGCAAAACAAGGTAGATCAGAGTTGGTTATGGATAGAGGATATACCAAGGAAGCCAACACAATTGTTAGACCTTCGAATCTATAAAAGAACTTATCAGAAATTGTGTTGCTTGTTTAGCAAGAATCATCCGTGTTGTCTGATGAATCCTAAATCTTTTTGGTTGCTTGTGTGTTAAGGTATCTGTTGTGGAAGTTGTTTGGTCTTGTTTGTGCTGCTTTTTTTCAGTCTCTCACTAGCCAATCAACGTGAGGTTATGATATGTGAGGATCTTAGCTTACCTTAATTTAGATAAACTTTATCTAGGTTATATTTATTTTAAATATAATAAATATAGGATTGTAAATCTATGTTGTGGCATTTCGTGAGAGATGGGATATTCATTGATGTTGAGACAAACATTGTGTCTCGGTCTGAAACTATACTCGCCAGTGCTCCATGTAACCAGACTATTTCCTTTACATATATTACAACCAACTTCTCGGCCCTATCCTTTTTGTTCACCAGAAGGAAGTGTGCAGAATTAGTAAGTCGATCAATGATAACCCATATCGCATCTTTCTTGTCACACATGGGTAAAACCCGTGACGAAATCCATGGTTATCATGTCCCATTACTCACTAAATGGTGTTTCTTCTCAGTTTAGAAATCTCAAGTCTAAACCGAATAAACTGGAAATCGTTGGAGGTTTTGTTTTTGCATGTACATGATGCAGTGACTCTTTCTTTGGTCGCCCTAATGCGGACAGCTCACCGTTTTTGTAAGATTTCTCAGAGTTACCATTTGGTGGTATATTATGCGGTGGTGGTGAAATCGGACTCAGCTTAGACGAGGAGGAGGGAGAGGAAAAGACTGACACTAGCTTACAAAGATGTCTTCACGTTTATAGTTTGGTATATCTTATAGTCTCGTATATTTAAGGAGTCTGTTTGTTATAGGTTTTTAGGGGAACAAAGAAGTTAAAACAAAAAACATAGATATTATAATGAAAAATCGTCAAACAATCACACAATGTTTTCTGTTTCTTGTCAATTCATTGGTGGTGTTGGTAGCCTCATACAAGGAGGCAACCGCTTACCATTAATACAACTACCAGGATCTACTTTAGCACAGCCGTCCACTTCCTCCTTTTACATCACTTTGCCATCATTAATGGATGCAATTGGTGGCGACACTGGTCTACAATCGCAATGCGGTTAACCTGGAGGACATCCACCGATGAAATCCACTTCCTCCTTTGGCATCTCTCTTGTGTGACTTAGAGTGGAACCTTCACAAAACAAATACACAACAATTTCAAATTACAAAACCAAATTCAGACTACCAAGCTTGACTCATTTTAAAGATGTTGTTCAACATGTTTTGAGATAACAAAACCAAATTTAACTACCAAACTTGACTCATTTTAAAGATGATCTTCAACAGTTTTCAGATAACAAACCCAAATTCAGATTAGAAAACTTAACTCATTTTAAAGATGATCTTCAACAGTTTTTAGATAAAAGGATGCAAAGGATATGGAAACTTTTGGTTAATACATATAAAGAGAGGGAAAGAGAGATCCATACACAATGCAACGACTGTGAGGGTCACCATGAAGACGAGCCTGAGAGTTGTTCTCTCCATTTGCTAATTTGTAACCTTAAACTTTATCTTTTATTTCACTTTAG
>WJSH01007028.1:2763-13380 GCA_009757365.2 Lepidium campestre | reverse complement strand
CAATGTTTGTCATTGCAACTGTAGTTGGGTGTAGGTGGAGCGGTTTGCCAATCATGCCAGCAATGTGCTCGAGCCCCTCCTCAAAAAAAGAAATGTGGAGGAACACCATGGAACTCTAACCAGACCGGAACGGATGAGAGAATTGGAAGTGAAAGATCAATACCAGGCTCCCATCGAGCTACAAACATGGTTTGATTTTCGACATGCCACATACCTTGTTCGAGCACTCTCCGACGCGTCTCTGGTGAAGGTATGCGAAATAGGTAAGCTCACTCTGTCAGTTTAGAGATAGTGATATCTCTTGACTTTTGGCTCCAAATACCTTTAACAATGGCGTGCATAACCCCTGGAGGAGGAGCATTGCCGTGAAATTGGCCCAATATGAAGCTTTCCCATTTCTTCTTATTCCTAGTTATCACTTCATCAGGGATTTTGATGCAGAGCTTACCAGATACAAGAGTGTAAGGGGTTCCCTTTCTAGTCATTCTAGCACCCTTCCCTGAGACCAAATCAGCCCAACTGGGTTTAGAGACAAGTGGTAGAGTAATTTTATATGTTGTTTCTACAATTCCAGAAGGAAGCGCAGAGACAGAAGCATTGGTAGCAAAGATCAGATTCACAGGCGAAATTGATGCAGCGGCTAAAGGAGGAGCTTTACTTTGAGCAGAGGAAGGATCCTCATCACGAATCAGAGACGACATCACAGCTGGAAGATGCTCCATGGAGGATCTAGGGTTTGGAGACAGATTCGCCGAGGAGGAAGAAAGAGATACAAAAGAGTGTGAGACAAGTTTAGAAGGACCTTTGACGGGGGCTTTTTGCGCTTGGCCATTGGGTTTACCGGCGACGGAGGCTAGGGACCGGCGCTGGTGTTGAGAAGAGGAAGGGGGGTTTGTTGCTAAATGAGTCGCACGGGAGTCACACAGTCACACTTTAGTGACCACTTAATTTATCAATCTCATAACTCTCCAACATAATGGAAGACGGAAGGGGACGGGAACAGGGGACAGGGAGGATGAGGGAAAAATGTTTTTGAAAAATTGTGTATAATTCATGTTCATTAAGAAAATAGAAATTATATACAAAATAGAACTGAATAATGTGTTGTATATTACATATTTGGTATTTATAATAATTATTGGTCATTTAATAAAATTTAAATCTTAACATGTGTAGAAAAAAATATGTTGTTTTTATAAAAGAAATTTTAAATTTGACTTAATTTTTCTGAAAAGATATAATGAAAATAAAATGAAGGAGGAAAGAAGAAATTAAAAATCAAAAAAGAAAAGAAAAATCAATAATTAAATTAAAAGGGTAGTTTGACAAATTTTATAGAAAATATGTTGAATAATGTTGATTTTAGGGTTGTTAGTCATAGACTTAATTATAGATAAATTTGTAGTCATTGGTGCTAATTTCTCTTAAATGTATCCTTCTGCAATCTGTCTTACTGAAATTAGATTTTAGTAAATCGCATATTCTAATATAATTTAGGGTTTGAGGAGTTGCTTTAATAATTTACCAAAACAAAATTCGTAGCTTTTCTTTGTCATCTAATTTTTAACTTATTTTTATTTTGAAAACCAAATTATCATAAATCTAAATTAACTCATTTCCAAATTATATCCACATACATTGGTTGGTGTAGGATAAAGGGAATAAGTTTGAGATTGCAAGGGTGGACCAAACAGTAATTATCGTAACTAAGTACGCCTCACAACCTTGCTAAACCATATGTTCCACGTGGATAGCTGAGAAAATCAAATTGTCTGAGGTGGGTCGAATTCCTTGATATACTAGTATTTTCTCACCATGCTCGAACTTAGCTAGGCCTCGATGACAATCTAGATGTGCCTTATGCTTGTCTAGCCAATGAATTCCCAAGATCACGTCATAAGACTTTCCTTGGCAGATCACAAGATCGGTTGGCATGTTTATCTCTTCAATAGACACACGAACATTCTGAATATTCCCAACGACATCAATAATTGTTTGTCAGCTGCTCGGACTAGTCCATAAACGTAACACACAACACTCAACACACAAGTTCATGCATCCATCGAGTCCACACTTATCATCAACGCTTGCCTCTTTGATGGTGGTGGCAATCCTTCATTTTTCTGTTTCCCAACGAACTCCACTGATTTTGGATAACTCACCTTGAAGTGTCCTGATTCGCCATAGTTGTAGCACACCTTGAGCCCATATGATATGTCATCCTTCTCCCTTGAGTCCTCTTTTGGGCAATCACGTATTATGTGCTTTGTGCTACCACATCGGAAACACGCTCTAAAGAGAATCCTACACGTTCTAGGGTACTTATTTCCAAAAGTTTTCCATACACTATGGGCAACAACTGTTTGCTTAATACATTTGAATTTCCCTTATTATTCATTTGCCCAAAATTTGATATGGACTGAACATGCAATACAATCTGGGTTGTTTTCTTTTCTCCATGCAACCCAATTTCCAGTAAAGCAGCATTTAATTTCCACTAGTTCAGCAACCGTAACATAGTTTCGAACAAGATAACCATTGTAGACCTCAATTTACAGTCCATGCATGAAGCGACAGATTTGACAAATTCCTTCCTTAATTTTACGATCAACATACTTCTTGAGGCTGTTAAACTCAACTTCATACTCCCTCATTGTCATGGATCCTTGGCGAAGTTCCAGAACACCCCTTCTAGCCTATTAAAAGCTTTTAGAGGGAAGTACTTACTTTGAAAATCTCCACAAAAGATTTCACAAGTGTAGTCACATTCATCATTGGTGCTACATTCACCGGAGGTGGAACCACATTACCTGAATTAGCAGTACGCAGCCTCGCCAAGACTTGTGCTAGCATCCCCAACACTGCTTTTAGTCCAGCCGCAGCCGTAGTTCCAACACCGGAAGTAGCTCCATTTTGTGTTGAACTCACCACGTTCTCGTCACTTCTCACACTGGGCTGATCATTCTCAGTCATAACATCATCATGCTCCACGTTCCTTGTTGCAGCTGCACGAGTATTTTCCTTATTCTCGGCAATCTGCTTTCTTCCATTACGGTTACTCCTAGCCATCTATATTGACCAGGTTCATTAAGTTAGTCCGAACACTAAATTAGTTTCACAACAACATAGACAATCAGACTTACAGCTAGACCTTACCGATGGAATGATGCATTTTATACCCGTTTATGCATTACACAGACTTAGAACTGACCATGCTCTGATACCAAATTGAAACCCCTTAACTCGCAAACACTAACTCCGAATTAGGTTCAGGTCGACCATGGGCAAGTCAAGGACGAGGGTTTATGATGGTGGCAACAGATTCTTGAGAACGAGGGTTTATGATGGTGGCAGCGACAAATGGTGAAAAGAAAAGAAAAGATTGAGGGTTTGTGAATTAAAACTTGGGGATAGGTTTAAACTCACCTATATATCTCATGAGATTTATAGGGACCCTGCTTACACAAATAACTCAAAATTAACTTGTGCAAGACGTTGCTACACTTCGATCAGTAAAGATCAAAGGACCAGACTTCTAGGCGATGACAGCGGCAGCGACTAAGGTTTTGTGATACTCTCACATTTTAGATAAAACTCTCTTTTTATTAAAATAACTCTAAAGCAAAAGTCTCAAGAGATTACAATATTTATAGGAGATCTCATGAGAGACACCCTTAACCTTGATGGGCTAACCCTAATGAGCCTAAACAAACACCCAAATTAAAAGAAACAAATGTGTCATACTAATTGACCTAATTAAAATAGACTCTTACTGAAACAAAACGGCCTTATTAATGGGCCTAATTAAATGAAACGAAAAAAGCCTTAAGAAACATGCCTTATTAAACTAACTTAATAACTAATACATTTTCGACCCACTTAGCATAAGTTACTCGTGTCTCATGTGGTTCTTCTTCAACCTTGGTGCCATGATGCAGCAGATCCCTCCTTGTTTGAGAGATTCAAACTTGATTCCAAGACAGCTCGCGGGTCGGGTTCTTCCTTCTTCTCACGTGCATTAACCGATATCTTCATGGTAGCACCATGTTGGCCAATGTTCACGTTCTCGGCTCCAGTAGACCGATCTTCTCTCCTTTTCCTTGTAGCACCTTTAGGTATGTCCATCAACCTACTCGGATTCTCTTTCTCGTGCGGCTTCTTCAAGCTCTTTTTCTTGTCGCCCACACCGCTTTTAGTTTGGTCCACACTTGCAATCTTAAACTTTATTCATGTGGCTTCAACCACAAGACTTATCGAGCCTTTGCGCACACACTTTGGACAGCGGACGCCTCACCAAGCTTGCATTGTCTCCTAGCCACGGATGGAGGAGTGTTGGCATGTACACAGCGGCTGCAGCGTCACCCTTAGCTTTTGCCACGGTCTCGTCACTTGGTGCATTCTAGTGATCCTTTTATTCTCCAGGATTTCAAACTTATGAAAGTCATGAACGCCAAATGTAGAAGGGCCATGTTTACCACATGAATCTTTATCACACAAGGGCCTTCCAAACATCAATGAGATTGCTGAAGGTTGGCGCACACACTCCCACTTTGGTGACTCGGTGTGCTTCGCTTCACTCACAACACTCTCACTTGGCTGGTCCAACAACTCAACTTTGGTGACTCGGTGTGCTTAGCTTCACTCACGGAACTCTCACTTAGCCATAGAATTGTCACATCTTCAAGATTGAAAGGAAGCGAAGCCTTTGGTCTCTCGGATGGAGTAGTTTCACCCGCAGTAGGTTGAAGCTGATCCAAAGCTCCTTCATTCAAATTCAAGCCGTCTAGGGTCTCAACGGCTTCAGCAACATCGAGCACTCCTTTGCTCTTGAAAATCCGCTTGTCCTCTTCAAGCTTTGTGTTAACACCATAACACATAATAAGAGGAAGAGAATCACACCAACTTTTTGATTCTCTAGCGGGCAAAGGATCCTTACGGATTGATTGCATGAAAAAACACGTCTTCTTTGTTAAGTTCAGAGGCTTGCAATATACAAACATGTCTCCCAGGCTTCAAGGGCATGTCATGGGGAGATGATTCAACCATTGTAAAGGGCGGAGGCGGGGAAGCTTCTAGGACTTCTGATGGCATAACGTTGATGTGCACTTCTTCACTTTTGAGTACCCTCTTATCTTCTTCAAGTTTGGTCTTGAAGGCATCATTCACAGCATGGGGAATAAAACCACACAAGGTTTGTGATTCCTCATCGAACAAGGACAATCGATGGTTCAGACTCTTGTGAGTCACTTGCATATCATCATCGGAGAACCTAATGACTTGTGGCTTGAGGCTCGGTCTTCTTAGCATCAAGGAGAGGACACGTGGTGAGGACTCAACAACAGCGGGGCTCTGAGTTAGAGCAACTGCAACGGAGCTCGGCGTTTGTGGTGATGTTGTTGCGGGTTCATCTTGCCAAGTGGGTGTAGCAAACGCATCTCTGGTACACGACAGAGTAGCTTATGGATCTCGCAGGTGCTCGACTTGGACGTTTAGCCATGCCTTGAAGGACGGTGAACATTTGTGCAGCTTGCCGAGACATTTGTTTAAGAGCTTGGTGCAACGTGAGCGGATCAGGAGGAACCAGATCGTCTCGCTAGTGGGACATCGTGCTTGCAGTGGTTGTAAGCGGACAAATCTTGTTTGTAGAAACAAAGAGAGGTCTAGGGTTAGGCAGCATTAACTTGGTTGTGGTGATCGTAGATCGAGCAATATAAGTCAATCTCTAAGCTCTACGACCAAAGATGATGCAGCGGATTCTTGAGAACGAGGGTTTATGACGGTGGCGGTGACAAGTAATGAAAATAAAATAAAAGAATGTGGGTTTGTGAATGAAAACTTGGGAATATGTTTAAGCTCACCTATAGAGTTGATAAGAGCTACATCAACCTGCTTACACAAAGAACTCGAAATTCACTTGTGCAAGACTCTAATACACTTTGATCGGTGAAGATCAAAGGACCAGACTTCTAGGCGACGACAGCGGAAGCGACTAGGGTTTTGTGATACTCTCACAGTTTTGAGAAAACTCTTTATTTTTTTATTAAAACAACTCTAAAGCAAAAGTGTCATGGGATTATAATATTTATACGAGATCTTATGAGAGACACCCTTAACTCTAATAAGCTTAAACATAAACCCTAATTAAAAGAAGCAAATAGATCATACTAATGGGCATAACTAAAACAAACTCTTAACTGAAACAAATGATCCATACTAATGGGCCTAATTAAATGAAAGAGAAAGGGCCTTACAAACACGCCTTATTAAACTGATTCAATAACTGATAGTTTCGGCCAAATTAGCCTACGCTATTCGTGCCTCACGTGCTACTTCTTCAACCAGGGGATTCATAGCCTAGAAATCTCAAACAAAGAATGAAATACAAAGTCCTCTCAAACAGTTAAACGATGCACATACAATCCCTTTACTTAAACACACTTTTTCATAATAATCCAATCAAATCAAACCAAATTCTTTCACATTCATTAACTTTCAAGGTGCAGTCTCACCTAGGGGCCGTAGATCTAATCCATTTGGCTAGGTAGAAACAGAATATTAAGGAACAAAAGAAGCGGTTTATCATGATGCTTTGGTGGCTAACAATCAAGAAAATCAGAATGCAAAACAATCACACAAAAGCTTGTAGATTAGGACCACTTTATGCATATAAAGATATCTTCCTTAGTCTACCCACACCATTGTGTAGAATCCGATCTCTACTCATATACAGCACTCGACTTTTCTTATTTAGCCAAACCATAAACCTATTGTACCCAAAACTCGATCTCTATCTCTACTCAAAACACATAGAAGAATCATATAACATTTCTAGACACCTAAGAGAACGAGAAGTGTCAAAAAAAATTTAGTCGATTGACAAAAGGAAGTGATTTTTTCTCTCAGGCATGTTATCCTAGGATGTCTTAGCCAACTGGTTTTGTTCCTCTTTTAGAAAGTTTTTCAAAAGCTTCCTCTCTTCTCAATATATCTACCTGATTTTGAAGACAAAAGAGGACAATACCAGTTTAAAGGTGTGGCCTTCAAGTGGTTTTCAGTCCATTCCTCCCTATTTTAAGGTCTTTCTTCGTGAGGTAAAATGGCAATCCTTGCCAAACCCTCCCTCCGCAAATCCATTCCCTCTATGGACGGAGAACCATCTGAGACTCAGTCTAAAAAAGTTCTTACTTCTCACTCTATAGAGTGAAGAACAAGTTTTCTTAATAACTCTTCTCTAGTAAAGATTTCGTAGAATCATGCAGATATCTTATCTTGTATAAGAAAAGTGATGGGATCTTCGACTGTAGAACATCAACAACTAAGCATGGACACCAAGGATAAAGGGGAGACGAACTTCCTTGGGAAACATGTCGAAGATAAAGGGGATACGACTTTCTTAGACATGTTTCAGCTGCTTAAACTCAATGACTCATCCAGCACTCAAGCAGCTGAGCCGGACTCAAGAGGTTCACTTGAACAACCTTCTCCAGTTAATCATGAGGACATACAAGCACTCCTTCAAGCACCCCAGAGGATCCAAAATGAACCAAGCTATGAATTTAATTTCTGTGGATTCTTGATTCAACCAGTTAAGTCCTCAAAGTTTAATCAGCCCAAAAGGAGCTCGGAGCGAAAGGTTATGGATTTTACAAACTGGTGCATCAACGCCAAAGATCAAGCCACACAGCCTGACTTAGATGCGGCCTAAACCTTGGAAAACTTGAAGAATATTATTAGGCCTGTTATGGTTCCAGCAAGACCAAGAACGCTTGAAACCACCACCGGATCCTCCAGATACACTCCAATTTTGAAGATGGTTTGATTTGGTTCTGTTAAAGGTAAGTCTGCGACCCACTTACCTTAAAAGCCTTCAAACGCCTGTGTGGCGACCAGAAGAGTATTTCAACCACTTAGAAACATCCTAGGAAGTCATACCATGCTCCAACACTCACATGATTAGGTGAATCCTTCATGTGGTTGAGATTCCATATCCGACCGATATATTTATTCCCAACAGCTCCATGATCAACAACCCTTCTCTCTTATCTGTTGGATATTTATCTTAGACTTATTTATTTCTTCTTTTAGTCATGTTACCATTGTATAACACTCTAGAGTCGAGTCTTTATAAGCTCAACTCATATCTTTGTGTAAACCAACCATTATCGAAGTTATTGAGTAAAGATTGTTTCTTTTCAAGCTTGAATCTTGAGTCTTGAGTCTTGAGTCTTGATCAATTGAGCCTTGTGAGTTATTCATTAGTCTCTTTGTTTAGTTGATTAGAGTGTTTGTGAGATACAAAACACCTAGTTCATCCAACGATTGAGAGAGTCAATCAACCTATCCATCGCAATAACCCTCGTTCGTTGTTCTTGCGCGAATGGACTCACCAAGGTCTTCCCGCAAGTTCCCATCCGTTAGAGATCTCCTTCGAGGTCCCTATCATCTGGTATGAGAGCTAAAAGCTCCCATCTATCCATGTTTATTCGTTCCTTTTTTCTTTTGTTATTTTTGTTATTTTTTTTTGTCAACAATTAGATCTGCAAGGCCTAATCCATACTCCAAATCTCACTCCCTAAAATTTTTTTTTTCTTTTACTTGTAGCGGAGAGAGATCGAACTCCAGTGCTTGGGAATTTGTAAAGATACCACTACCACTGGACCGCTTGTCTCAACGTTTTTGCTTCATTATAAACCGAAAATCTATCAAAAGTTGTTTTCATCTGTTTTGTTTCAATTTTATAAAATCCATAAAAACTCAAAAAAATTTAATTCTTTTGGCTAATGTTAGGTTAAAACCTCTAAACCCCATAAAAATTATTTTTATTTTATTTTTAGAAGCCGTTTGCTATTTAATTTATTCAAAAGAAAACCGAAAACGAATTATATTTATGTTTTGTTCTTTTCATTGTTTCATTGATTTTGAAAAGAAAATAAAATAAAAATATTATCGTTTGTTTTAGTTTACTCTTCTTTTGTTTAATTGGCAAGGCTTTAATTTAATTGTTTTGTTGGCCTTTAATTTTTGCAAGTACTTCCAATGACATACTTCATAAAGAATTAGGAGAGTTACTCCTATGAATCCGATGTGAGCCTAGGAGATGACCAATCTTTAGCCGACAACCATGAGGATTGTGAAGGCCAATGAAATGATGATTACTATGAGTCTTAATATGAAAAGGAGCCTGATGGTGTAGAGCTTGAACGTGATCCATCAAACCATCACCAAGACTATACCAACAACACACATCATCGAGTCATGGAGCAACAAAACTGATTCTAAAATCAGTTATAGAGATGGACTAGAACGTGAAAAGGATGAGTTGGAAAGTGAGAAGATGAACCAAAAATATGAAGAATTCAATCATGGAGAAGAAGCATACGAACTCATGGAGTCTTGACATGAAGAACATCCATGGTTGGAAGAAACTGTCTCACAAAGCGGTTTAGAAGAAACTCACCCGTTTGAGGATGATCATTGGGAAGATGAAGCTGAACCAGACGAAGACTTTTGTGAAGATTCAAAGAATGATGAAAGTTGATGTGAAGAATATCCTTATGACGACGTGGAATATCATCACAAGACTGATTTTGAGATCAATTGTGAAGAAAAGTCGAGTCTACATCATTGGAAGATGAAGAAACTCATGAACTCGAATACCTTTCTTTCTCAGGCCATGACCAAGGAGCAAATGCATACTTAAGATGGGAAGAATGCATGGATAATTGGTTGCAATCCAACTAAATCCCCGAGGAAGAGAAGACCACTTAACCAATGAAGCATATTGACATTGGGATACATAAGCCAATTATCAGTTATACTACAAACAACCAGACTTCACATGGTAGGAGATGAAGAAGCTCATGTATGAAGAGTTTGTGGAGAAAGCTACAACCTCAAGGCCATATGCCCAATATTCCTTCAAAGGTACATCTCACGCAAAACCTAGGAGAATAATTTTAAGCACTAGATTGAGCTCGAAGGTCGTGCACAAACAAGCTCATCTCCATGAGGCATAAGGTGTGTAAGAATGTCCAAGTTAAGCCTCAAGCAGAGCAGCAATGGAACCATGAAAAAAGCTCCAAGAATGTCCAAGTTAAGCCTCAAGCTGAGAGGTCACTTTACTGTCACGTGCCCAATTAGACAAGTGGTTAATCCCACAACCCTAGAGATGAAAACAGATTCACCAAATTTGACAAATGTCCTAACTAAATTAGATTACAAATCTCTCAATTCTATTATGATGCACTTGCCTTTAGTAAAGGATGTTGACACATGTTTAGGATGTACAATGGAGGCAGGAAATATAAAATACATTTTGCTGATCAAGGAGAATCAACCAGACTCATCACCACGTTCTCCCAAATTCAAACCCGAGGTACGGCCCTAGACTCTCAAAACCGAATGAAACCTAACTTGCTATCTCTTGGTGCAGGTAATTTCGTTTTGAGGAAAAAACCTTTTGAAGAGGGAGGGTGTATGATATATGTGTATTTTAGCTAGTCTTAGGAGTCGTATTCTACCCATTTTGCATATGTTCTCATAGTGTTTGCATCATTTTGGAGTCCTTTTAGCTTCATTTGCATATTTTGCATTTGCATTGCATACATCTTGCATTTA